>QKWP01000694.1:226585-240582 GCA_003550325.1 Gigaspora rosea
TTTTTTTTTTTGTACCTTTTTTCTGTGCTGTTTTTTTTTTTCCGAGCTATTTTTTTCTTTTTTGTGCAATGTATTTACACTAGTTCAGTTTATAAAATTTTTGATTACTTTGAGAGCGGTGTATTTTCATTAATTGATTAAAATTTAAAATTTTAAAATTAGAAAAATATTAGTGGTTTAAATAGTGTACGTATTAATTTTAGAGCTCTGCTGTATTACGCAAACTTACATTTTTAGCGTTACATGAAATTACTTTACATTAAATAGTGCATTATCACATGATAATTGTACTGGGTGGCCCAGTCCATTGAACTATAAACCCGACCCGGCCCGGCCCAATAAACACGGGCCGGGTCCATGCCGGGCCTATAAGGTAACGGGTCGGGTCGGACCGGGTCATAAATTAACGGGCCGGGTTCATGCCGGGCCTATAAGTTAACGGGTCGGGTTCGACCCGGCCCATATGTTAATGGGTCAGGTCCATACCGGGCCTGTAAGTTAACGGGTCGGGTCCGGGTCCACAGGTACCCGGCCCGACCCGGCCCGTTTCGGACCCTAGTTCTATATTCTGTAAATGCACGTTCTCTTGAATAACATTTTATATCACACTAACCTCCCTAAATGCACGTGGCCAATCAAATTTTAGTATTTAAGATAGGTTATACATTTTGGTAGAAGTTACACAAACGTGATGATCTAATTTTTAAAAGCTGCAATTTAATTGGCTCTCTCTAAATACAAACCTCCCTAAATGCATGTTGTAGGCTTGTCCCTACGAGTTGCATTTATGGAGGGTTGACTGTATTAACTATACATAAGGACGAAATTATTTCGGGTTCTAAAACCCGAAATTAAAATTTGAAGACAAAATTGTTTTTGACCTATTTTATTTAACTTTTTTGAATAGACGAAATTATAAGGAACATATCTATATAAATTTTATTTCTCTTTCTTATAAGAAATTTTAATTTTCTCTAATGAAGACGAAATAGGCCTTTTTCAAAAATCAATTTTGGTGGCATCACTAGTATTAACCTATTTTACCTGATGTATACAAACATCATTGATTGGCTAGGAATGCCCGTCAGTCTATCTGGATCAGCCCGACGGGTCACCCGGGTTGAACGGGTCCAACATATCATCGCATCGCATAATCATAATCCTGGACACCCCGAATCCGAAAGTCACGTGGTCTATATTTGTACTACGTTTCACGTGACTAGGTCGGAAGGGTCGGAGGCCGGCTGAGGTGGCATTAACAAAAGTGGGGGTGGAAATAGCAATTCTCTAAAAATATTAAAGCTTTATTGTTTAAACCCTTATTTTAACCCTATAGTATTCTAACTAACAACCAATCTAGGCCAAATGATCGACATTGTGGACAAATGACAATCCAATTGGAGTTGATCATGTACTACAGCAGTATTCGTAATGATTTCAAGATTCTTGGGCCGGACGTTCAAATTTTCTCCTCCTGTGGCTGTTATAGTTTACTAACTACTTCAGAACCTAATAGATCGCTATCTTACAGTGAGAAATGAAAAATGGACAGTGTTAATGTTGAAGACATTTATAGAGCTTATGAAGTAATCGATCGAGCGGGCGATTATGACGAAGTAAGTAATTTCCGTTTGAAGAACCACTGTTTCTTGTAGGCTAACAACCATATACATTTAAGGAGGTTAAGAAATCATATAGGACAATAATTAATGGAGCACACGGAGAAAGTAATTGCAAGCGTCTTGCCGCTCAATTCATACCACGATTTTTCGGAAAATTCCCTGAATTCCACGAGACAGCTATCGATGCTCTATTTGATCTCTGCGAAGACACAGATTTGAATGTACGCACCTTATGGTTAGCACCCATTTTTGGCTTTGATTTAATAGACGACTGATCGAATTTCTATGTACGATTGTTGACTTGCCAAAAGGTGCGATTAACCGTTATAAAATATTTACCAAATGTCGTCAGAGAATCTGACAAAGTTGCGGTGCGGATTGCTGATGCTCTGGTGCAATTACTTCAAAATGGTAAGAATAAACCCACTTATAGCTTTCCCATGATATACGTCCTAAAATTAACACCAATTATTATAAAAGAAACAGCTCAAGAAGTTGCCGCCGTGAAAAAAGCTCTCGAGCAAGTTATTCGTTTATCGCCACGTGATTCTATTGTTGCAATCTTCCAGCAATCGTTAAAGGGTTCACCTGAAGTGCGGAATCGAACAATTAATTTTTTATCGAATGATTTAAATCGTTTCAAAGAAGAATTATTCGAGAAAGGGGAGGATGTTGAAGCTTGTTTTGCCAATGAAGTGAAAAGAGTACATATTTCTTGTTATTTATTTATTAGTTTTACTTCATTTTACTCATGAAATTGGTTTACAGGCACTTCATGATGCTAGTATTTCAGAATTTGAGATATTTATGAAGATGCTTCTACCGCTTAAGATGTATCGACTTGAAAATAAAGATAATTTAAAAGAATTGGTTAATGTATTAATCAATTCAATCGTTACAGGAGACGAAAAATTCGATGTATGGATTTTTTTCATTTATTTTTCTATGAAAGAAATAAGTGATAACGGATTAACATACATTTTCTTTCGTAGCCTACAGACCACACCAAAGTACAAAAGCTTTTATTGTGTGGGAAAACTCTTATTCAATATTTCGAGGTAAAAAAAACTGATGTTACAAATTCGTAAAAGCACAAAATTTTTCTAATTGAATTTGAAATAATGGGATAGAAAGGTGTAAAAAGCACCTCATTCCTTGCCTTCCTTGTGAACAAGATCCTACCCAAGGAGATATATTCCAGATTACAGGAGCGACACCAGAAAATGATTCTAAGATTTCTGGCAGAATGTATTAGCGGAAAACACAATGAAGCGACGATCAAAAATGCTGCACCATTAGTAAAAGAGTTATTTATTGTATGTATTACTATGCTTTCACGGAAATTAGAAATTTTGAGAACTTTATTCCATTATATGATTATATATAGAATGAAATACCACCCCCTGGAGACGATACTGAAATAGAGCCAAAACTTGATTTGCCAAGAGTCGAATATATTGTTTTTGCTTTATATTGCATTGCTTCTAAGGTATAATTATGTGTGATGGTTGCCATCTTGACAAATACCACTTAAAATGAGTTATATTAATTAACAAATTTAGATTCCAGAAATAGTTGAGGGACAGGAAATGATTTCACGGTTTGTTATCTTGATATTTAATGTACATAGACAGTTGGTCAAAAATTTGGCATGCAACGAGAACTTCATATACTTTTTCAGGTTCCGTAACCTTTACGCCGTTGCTATAAAATGCATCTCACGTATTAAACAAGGATTGAAGGATTTACAAAAGCGTGGATCAAAGGATCAAGAGACAATGGAGGTTGATATCACGACTTCTCAATAAATCGGTGTAGATCGTTTTTAAAAATTTATATTAATTATAGATCAATTTTTTATTATTCAAGAAAATCAAAAAGGCGGAAAGTGGCCAAATAGTAACGAATAATATATTAAGCATGATAAAGGTAAATAAGATAAATTGTTAGTTAACCTAACAACTAATTTATTAATATATTCTTCTACACCAGGAATTAATGAAACCCGTAAAAGCCAGGCATTTCACAAAAATCGTACATTCTTGGAATACATCGACACCAAATGTTGTAGTTGCTTCCACATTGACACCGGTAAAACGAGCAGTTGATGCAGATTCTTCATCCGAGGTTCCAACGAATAAAAAACAGATGGTAGAAAATTTGCGATCACAAATGGTTCAGAAACCTAATTCCTTTCAAAATACAAAATCTTCTCGCGCAGGCCAGGTTCCAAGTCGTCAACAGTTTAGTAAAGACATACCTAGAATCGTTTCTGGTGTGGTTCGCAATAGTAACGGTGGTAGTGACGGAAGGTCTAAGATTGATAGAAACAGCGCACAGAATAACCAAGCAAATTTGTACGTTCCACCACCTAGAAGAGGTAATGTGAAGTGTTTTGCTTATTGATTCTCTGTAAAATTTTTTTTACATTTATGCTGTAATAACATACAAGACACAATATGATTGGTAAATTCCTATTATGGCCTAAAACTGGATAAATCAATTATTTAATTGATAAATTAAGATCAGGTATCGATATATAATGCCCGGCTTCTATTTATGTAATTAACATAAATGAATAAATAACGGGTTCGAAAAAATTTGTCAACATGAGATTTATGATTAAAAAGATAATAGTTCTATCATTTTACTATTCACATGATACATTCTAATATATATATATATTATTTTTTTATTTTGCTTTATTTTTTAATAGATTAAATCAAACCAAAAAAAATAAGTCTTCAAAAAATGGGCCTTTGGGAATTTTTTCTAAAAATAGATTTATGATTTTTCTAATTAAAACGTGTGTAATAATGGTTCGAAGGGTGATTTTCCTAGCAACTGTCCCAAATGGCCTTTTGAATAATTCTCCGTGTCGAAGATCCCCAATTTCAATTGATGGTGTGGTGAATTCTTTCATCCTCAGTTGGATTTTTATGGTCTGCAGGATTAGGTGTCGACTCATATATGGTTATGATCTGATCACTTTTTATCTGTACATGTTTAACAAGGTTTGTGTGTAAGTTGCAAGATCATGCGACTTGTCTCTTAAGAAAATTTATCGATCATCGCTTTTTTTTCTTTTACTCCCTCATTCGGAATATATATACATGTATGATCGTAATCCGTGGATTTTCTTCTTACTTACCTCAGTCCATTCTCCTTTAAGCCCAATATAAAAAATCCTCGTTATATCATCGCCAAAGTTTTCAGGAAAATAAAGAGTCAAATTTCTTACGTTGTACATTTTAGTCATCCTTATGTGTTAACAGTCCAAAATATAAATACAGAAGAAAATTTAAATTCGAACATATCCCCACATTTAATGCATTTTAATTTTGCGTTGTTATAAAAGATTTGCATTATTCAAAATTAAAATATTATGAAAATAAATTACCTTGTAACATATTCAATATTATCTGGGCTAGAAATTAATTCCCATTCCTGGGTTGCAGTATAGGAATCAACGGTGTCAAAATCAATATCTTCACGATTAATATACCTGAATGGTCGATAAAATCAGTCATACATGTGTAGGCTTAATAAAGGAAGTAAAAACATACGCTTTCATTTTTGAAGGGCAGCTGTTTCCGGGACCAGATTTGATTGAGATTGATTTTAATTTAACGCTACCAGTGAAACTATTGCAAATGTGAATATTGTTAGGGAATATCTAATCAAAAAAAGGAAATCACTAGTATACTAACGGGATGAACAGAATCAACTGCTCGTCGACGTCACTTTCTACAAACTGACAACGTAAATGTGTTAATTTGCAGAGAAAGTATTCGCCCAATCATTATTTAATACAAGCCTTAGTTGTATCATTTCTTTCGTGCCAAGGTTTTATGACATTCTTTCCTAAGCCTGGGCTACTTTCGTTTAAACAACGAACATTCTCACGATCTATACGGGAGTAAAGGGAGGTTTCAGTTCCACGATCTGGACCATCATGATTATGTTCGTCTTCGTGTTCGTGTGATTCGTGCTCATCGTGACAATGACTCATGTCTTACTAATGGGTGTAAAATTGTTGCCAAATGGTCCTAAGAATAGTGTAATTTTATAGGTTGGATACAACGAGTTTTTAAAGCAATAGCGATAGAAGCAATGGGTGAATCTGTGCCCGATTAGGAGGTCGGCTAAAGCGGAGTGAATTGTTTTTTTTATTAACGTTTTAATGTGACGGGTTAATGCACCAAAGAGGTAATCGTTTTTGGACAATTTTGGAGCCAGGTGCGTTTATATGTTTTTGATTATTTAATGTCGGGGATGAGGATGATGCTGAAATCCACGTGATCTCCGTATGCAACGGATTTCCTAAAATTTCCCGGTCGGGTTAATTCAATATATGCCTATATTAGAGATGCAGTTTGGTTTATGCTCGAAGCATACCTGCTTGGATACCGAAGCAGACTGAACTGGTTTTTACAAACCAGTTAAAATAAGCATGCTTATATAAGCAAAGTTATATAAGCATGCTTATACAAGCATGCTTTATATAAGTAAATTTGTATAATAAAAATATCAAATTGCTCAAGCAATTTAGTTTATACTTGAAGCATTCTTATTTTGATACTAAAACAAATTAAAACTGGTTTTTATTAAAATTGTTTAAAAATATCAAAAAACTAAATTCCATTGCTCAATATATAAAATATTAAAAGAACAATTATACTAATATATTATTAATTGATGATCCGCGAGTCAACTGGATAAAATGATCTGCAATCATTAAGTAAATATGACGCAATTTAATTAATAAAAACTCTAATTTGTAAATGTACAGATTTTTTATACGTATATATCAGATATCAAATATTCACGTACTACTGTCTCTCGTTTCAGTATAGTAATTCTAGAATTATTTTTTTTTAGCCTAGAAACTTCACTATTCAAACCACCCACCCGAACCAAATCTACTTGTTAATCAAAAACTACTACTTAACCACCTACATATTAATCGAGTGCCTCAATTTAATCTTCTACCTGCCGATAAGGCAACTACAAGAGACTGGACTTGAGTCAACTTGTAGCTTAAAAAACAATCTTGACTCAAGTTAATTCGAGTTAAGACCATGTTTTTAGCTACGAGTTGACTCAAGTCCAGTCTCTACCAACTACTTAATTTACTTATATATATAGTTTATTTAACTTGATTCCTATAATGTAATGTTAAACGTATATATAATTTATAATAAAAAAAAAACGAACTTTATTTATTTTATATCTATCGATTTTATACATAATTAATGCGTTGACTTGCCAAAATATATACATATAAATATGCTAAACTTATAGTTTTAATTCGAGAAAGGTAAATATCATAACTAGCGTTTACTATATTGACAAATTCAGAAATTTACTACCTGTGGCTGCTTAGGTAAATTTTTGCAAATATTACTAACATTTTTAAAACTATTAAGTGTTATTACCTGGTTTAGAGAGTTTTAAAAAGATTCAACAATTGATTTTTATGAATAGCTTGTGGGTGTTCGAATTGATTTGATCATATAAAAAACTTTTGTTTAAATTCTTAATTTGCTACGTATTGCTAGATTTTTGTTATATGGAATATTATGATATGGAGGATATTTAGTAATAACTTCCAATATAATTATTCCAAAGAATAAGTTCACAACAAAGAACATAAATGCTTATTTACCTTTTAAATCGTTTCATATGTATCGATCATTCTATTAGGGCAGTGTCATTAATCACCTGATTATTTTTTATCAGAGGCCTACCCCCCCTCTTCCTTAATATATAAATAGTCAGGTTCTTATATATAATTTTAACTTTTTTTACTCCCCTCCCACCCTAAAAAATCACCTGATTTTTATTACTCCCCTTACCACGAAATTAATAAATATCAGATTTTATACTTTTTTGAATGTTCGTTCAAGACTTCAGGATCAATATCAGATATATGGTAAAATTATGTAAATTCTATTTGAATTTGATTTTGATCTGTTATCGAAAGCCCTAAATCTGCAATGTATGCACTTTTTTAACTATTAATAAAATATTTTCATTATATAAAATCACGATGAATAAAATCTTGAGAACAGATTATCTAAATCTTTAACTTGCTTATATAATTCAGTTTTTTAATTTTTCAGATCCACAAAAAATATCTTAGTGTATCAGCTAATTCACTAGCAGTTGGTCGGTTTTAAGGATCTGCGTCTAAGTATTTATCCACCAGATCCAAAAGTAATTGAAGAGCTTCGTATTTAATTTTATATCCGTAATCTAAACAAATACATATAGCTAGATTTTGTCATGTGGGATATTATGATATAAAGGATATCTAGTAAAAACTTCCAATTATTCTGAAAGAATAAGTACACAAAAAAGAACATAAATGCCTATTTAACATCACTTTTAAATCGTTTTATTCGCATCGATCCATAAATTCTATTCTAATTTGATTTTTATAGAATATTAGCTGTTATCGAAAGCCCTAAATCTGCGATGTATGCACTTTTTAAAATATTTCTGTTATGTAAAATCATGATGAAACAATCTTGAGAATGGATTATCTAAATCCTTAACTTACTTATATAATCCAGTTTTTCAGATCCACAAAAAATATCTCTGTGTATCGGCTAATTAACTAGCAGTTGGTTGGTTTTGAGGATCTGCGTCTAAGCATTTATTCACCAGATCCAAAAGTAATCGAAGAGCTTCGCATTTAATTTTATATCCGAAATCTAGACAAATATGTATTGCTAGATTTTGTCATGTAGTATACCATGATATGAAGGATATCTAGTAAAAATTTCAAATTATTCCGAAAGAATAAGTACACAACAAGAACATAAATGCCTATTTACCATTACCTTTAAATCGTTTCATTCGTATTGATCCATAAATTCCATTCGATTTTGATTTTGATGAATATTAGCTATTATCGAAAGATCTAAATCTGCGATGTATGCACTTTTTAAAATATTTCTATTATGTAAAATCACGATGAATAAATCTTGAGAATGGATTATCTAAATCCTTAACTTATTTATATAATCCAGTTTTTTTTCATTTTTCAGATCCACAAAAAATATCTCTGTGTATCGGCTAATTCACTAGCAGTGTCAGTTTTGAGGATTTGCGTCTGAGCATTTATTCACAAGATCCAAAAGTAATTGAAGAGCTTCACATTTAATTTCATGTAACCTAGACAAATACGTATTGCTAGATTTTGTCATATGGAATATCATATGATGTAGAGGATATCTTCCAATATAGTTATTTAGTTCATAACAAAAAACATAAATGCTTATCTACCATTACCTTAAATCGTTTCATTCATATCGACAGATTCTTTGGTATATGGATGTTCGTTTAAGATTTCAAAAGCCCTAAATCTGCGATATATGCACTTTTAACTATATAAAATAACAATAAATAAAATATTGAGAATGGATTATCAGAAGATCGTATGCAACAGATTTAATCAATTTCTCCAATTCATTCGTGCCACAGCATGTGATTTTTTCGCAAAGCGACCTTCTAAAGCATATTCCATAACAAGAAAATAATCTTTAGAATCTTTATTTTTTAATATGCTGAAACATCTTAAAAATGATAGATTTTTAAGACTAATCTTATAATATGCTTTTAATTTATTATTGAGAAAAAATATATTTGAATTGTAATAATAAGGATTACCTCTTATGACAATTATTTGATTCATGAAGTAATTTGATCTTCTGTACCGATACTGATTGCTGAAACATAAAAATCGATTGTTATTAAATGGAGTTAAAAGCAGCAAATCAAGCTCGCGCAAAACCCAAGAACATAAATCGTTTATTCATATGGTCATACCATTTAGGCATAAGTATAAAAATCAGTTATAAATAAATGGTAGCAAATTATATTCAAGAGCATTACTGTAAAATACTGTAACAAGACCGGGTCTGTTACATTCCACCAATTTTCGAACCATATAGTAGACTGGGTTTAGTACACACAAAAGGTTTATTGTAAAAAGAAAAAATTTAAAGTGTATACACACTAAAAAAAATCGTATATAGATTTTGTGGTTCATGACTGGGTCTAATTAATAGTAGATCTACAAATGATCTTGTATACAACACTTTATAGCGTTTCTATATGCTTTTAAAAGCATAAAAGTTAAGAAAACAACTATGGATTTGTTGTAAGAAAGGTTAAAAATTAAGTATTATTAAATGCCCCGATTTGATTTATAGTTATATTAATAAAGGGTTTTACATAAATGCCGCGTGCTTACAAAGTAAAGTTTACCAAAAAAAAAAAAAAGATATTAAACAATCTTATGATCGAAAGCTTATTGTTTCGCTCTATCATTTGTGCTACTTTAATACCATATTTGTATAAAATTTTTTTAACTTTACATATACCCTGAAAATTTCAATTTGGGTCTGTCTATATATGATCTCCGTCACATTTTTATCCAGTTGACTGGCGGATCATCAATTAATTTAAAATTTATATTTTAAAAAAAAAGCTCAAAATAATTATAATTTCAAAGAATTAAATCTTATATATATAAATATTATTTTGAAATAATAATTCTAAGTTTTATTAGAGTTAAAATAAAAACTAAGTAAGCATAAGGTTAGATATTAGCATATTATAGTTATTTTGATTTTAATACTAGTACGATCATATGAAATATTTGAGGGATGGTTCCGTTCAACTTTTTGGTACGCTATATTTTTTCCTGTTTTAGAATATATTATAGTTATCTCTTTTTTTTCTGTTTATAGTATATTTCAAGATGATGATAATATACGTTTTTAATGTCGCTTATGCTAATTCTTTAAAAAAAATCCTATTTAAGTAAGAGTAATGATTTTTATTTGTTCATTTTTGGAAAGAATTATGATTTTTTCAATTTTAATATGTATAATGATTTCATTGTCGCTTGCCATTTAAAGTAAGGGCGTTTCAGATGTTGATCATTGTGCATTCCTATTACGACATTTTTTATCATCTAAATCTTTAATAGGTAAGCATTGCGACATTCTCGAACATGCATATGATTGTTAAATCTAATTTCCTGCCTAATATCTCTATTTATTTAAATCTTCTACTTCTACTACTTATAAAATGATTTTGATTGGTTATTTAGGATTCGATGATTATCAATATGTATGTAATAAATGTATGCGTAATATGTAATTTTGTAAGTGTAATTTCGTGATTATGATGTAATAGTAATGCTATACGAGTTCCGGTTTAAACTTTTGAATTATGAACTTATAACTTTAACATTGTGTAAGACAACATGATCTTTTATGTCATATTGCATGAGTGACTAAAGTAACAGGATCATTATAATGCGTGATCGATTAATTAATAATTAATGCGAAAATCAAGGATGCGGGAATGGCCGATTATTTTTATTCACATTCTCAATGAATTTTTTAAAAATCGATTTGCATGCAATCTTAATAACTTGCATTAACAAGTCGCATACTGTTTATCGCCAAAATAGTCATATGGGCTGATTTATGGAATTGCCAATAACTTTTGATATACTAATCTATTTTTGAATAATTTTATTACCAAAATGTTGGTCTCTATGAGACAGTTCTAATGAATCCAAAATCATCAAAATCCAATCACAGGATCCCAAAATAATTAAGATTTTGTATAATTTTATATTAACTTTTACTATGTAGACAATCAATGTATGGATTGGTTTTCATATATGAAAACCAATCCATACGTTGATTGTCTACATAGTAAAACCAATTCATACGTTGATTGTCTATATAGTAAAAGTTAATAGTAAAATTATACAAAGCTTAATTATCTTGGGATCCTGTGATTGGATTTTGATGATTTTGGATTCATTAGAACCGTTTCATCGAGACCAACATTTTGGTAATAAAATTATTAAAAATAGATTTGTATATCAAAACTTATTGGCAATTCCATAAATCAGCCCATATGTAAAGTTTAATTGAATTTTCACGGTATCTTACAATAAAAACTACAATAACTAACACATCTTACAATAATTTATGATACAGGTTAGCGCAAACTCAACCTTAACTACATATTATACAGCGAATAGGTTTGTAACAAAATTTTTTATAATAATTCACGATAATTCCAATACAAACTAACATTCATTACCAGAATCGTTTTACAGTGGCTTGCGATATAATTCCAGTGCAACCACATAGAAAATATGACAATTCCAATGCAAATTACCCCAACCGGTAGCCAAAATGGTATGTTTTGATAGTTGAAATTTTTTTACAGTAAAATTTGTGATAGAAATCAATTATTTTAATACGATAATTTCAATGCAAACTAACTCAACCTAAATAAGGTACTAAAATTACCAGAACAGTGAGTAGGCCTGGCAACAGAATTCTTTACGAAAAAAGTAATAACTTCAATGCAAACTAATTAAACTTAACCCCACAAGAATCATGACAATTCTAGATACAAGCTAATTCAACCACATGGTGGTCACCAGAATAGCTGGTAAGTACTACAGAATTTTCGTTACCAGAATAAATAATCAGTACTTTGCCACATAATTTTAGTGCAAACTAACTCCACCGTATAGAAAATATAGGTCAATTCTGATGCAAACTACCTCTAACCAATACCGCTGTAGCCAAAATGGTTTGTTTTGATAGCTGAATTTTTTTACAGTAATTCTTGGTAGAAATCAAATAATTTGATGCAATAGTTTCAATGCAAACTAACTCACAAGAATCAAGACAGTTCCAGATGTAAACTAACTCAACCACATAGTCGTCAAAATAGCTGGTATTACCAGAATAGTTTTACAGTGGTTTGTGACATAATTCCAGTGCAAACTAACTCGACCACATAGAAATTATAAGACAATTCCGATGCAATCTACCCCTAGCCGGTACCGCGATAGCCAAAATGGTATGTATATTTTTGATATTAGAATTTTATTACAGTAATTCGTGGTAGAAGTCAGATAATTTTAATACGATATTTTCAATGCAAAATGACTCAACCTAAATAAGGTTCTGTAATTACCAAAATAATGAGTAGGCCTTGCAACAGAATTCTTCGTGAAAGAAGTAATAACCAATGCAAACTAAATCTCAAGAATTCTAGATGCAAACTAACTCAACCACATGGAGCTACGGTAATTTAGAAAGCTTATCAAAAATACGATTGGGAGGCTTAATAAAATTCCATTTTGATTTGTTACCTTGACCTTGCTTTTATACATGGCCCTTCTAATATCTTGTTAGATTGCAGGTATTTTCTGTTAATACTGTAATTATATGTGATTAATGAAATTGAATTACTAAGATTATAAAGATGTTATATAAGTTACGAGTTTATATAGACTGCTTGAGCTTGTTACATGTACCCGGCATCACGCGCTGCATAGCTAACTCTTGCATTTAAATTTACATGTTACTCATGATCATACTGGTCCTGCGCGGCATCGCATGTCGCGTAGCTATCATTATTTGGTATTTGATATTTAGATTATATTCAGAATTATATATTTATAGAATTGTGATTTTCAGAATTGTAATTATTCAGAAGTTATTAAAACATATAAAAAATTATTTATAAAAATTTTCAAAATTTGATCTAGTAGGGTTATGAAAACCAATAATTAACTTTGTATAGCTATTGTAACAAAAATTTAATTGTTAAATTATTAACAGATTAAGCCAATAAATATGTATCCTTAGAATTTATTTGAAGCATATTTGCTTTAAACAAATTTAATTAAGCTAATATAAATCATATTTGCTTTTGAGCAAATTTGAAGCATAATTGCTTTAAGCAGATTTGAAGCATTAAAAGCATATTTGCTTTTAAGCAGTGCTTAAAATATTTATAAGCAAACTGTAAAAGTTTGTGCTTGGAACCTGCTTGAGCAGAGTTTATATAAGCATTTTAACATCCCTAGCCTATATGTTGCATAAATCGCATTCTTGATATCTATATACAGAAGACCTTCTAACTGTATTAAAAAGGCGAACCCTAACCCTAACCACGAACTATACTAGTGTTACAGTACCGGAAGCCTTCTTTAATTCCGATAGAGTAACAATCACACGGTTCCTGAGATCCCTTCCTTTGGGCGTGAAGCGGTGTGCAAGAGGGAAGTATAGTTTCTTTTATGCTTGTAAGAAACTACACACTTCTCTGAGGCAGTTCGGTATAAAACAACAAGAGATAATACACGGTTTATTAAATTAACAAGAGGGCTATTCCAAGGTGTCTGTTCCTTTTAAATCCCAAGAGTTTATTAATAATAAGAGAGGAGGATAAATAATATAAATGTAAAGATAAAATACAATGTCTGGATCTGTCTAAAACTAAGGGAAATAAGGTGGGTTTATATATCTATTG
>QKWP01000695.1:14800-49182 GCA_003550325.1 Gigaspora rosea
TGAGACGAGCATTTTGGTAGTAAAATCATCTAAAACGGATTGCTGGTTCACAAGTTATTCAATGTTAAAGTTTATAAGATCTTTAATAATAATTTTTAATATATACAAAACTAATATAATTAAAGCAATACAAATTTATAACGATCTTGGGATCCAGTAATTGGATTTTGATGATTTTAGGCTCGTTGGAATCGTCTCATTAAGACGAACATTTTGGTAGTAGTAAAATATCGAAAACGGATCATTGGTTCAAATTTTATTTAATATTAAAATTTAAAATTTTTTAAAATTTTAAAAAATTTTAGCTAATCAAATTGCAGTATTTATGATCAGGTAGAGGGGAGGGGGTAGCTGCTTAGTAGCAAAATATCAGCTGATAAACGGCCCTCTCCTAACATACTGGAAATAATGGCACTTGCAATATACGTACGTACACATGTGTCTATTTCCAAATTAATAAAGTATGTAAATAAAATTTTTAAAAATTTTTTTTAAAATTTTTTAAACACCCAATAATAAGCTACTCCTATCAATTGCGCATAAATTCTTAAAACCTGTATATCCTGAAAATAAGCTACCCCCGGTTTGTTTTACTTAAAATCGTCCAAAAAAAGGTTCATAACGGCCGATTTGCAGATCACCCCAAAATTTTTGACGCACCTAAATTTGACTTTATATAAGTGCGTCAATGATTGACATTAAGATCAACCAATTATAATAGCAGGTTTGCAGATTACTTCAAAAATTTTTTGACGCACCTTATATTAGTGTGTCAGTAATTAACATCCAGATCAACCAGGTGCATATACATAAACCCAGCGAGTTAATAATATAAATTTTTTTATCGATAATATTTCAAAAAATTCGACAATGAAATACGGTATACACCATCATATAAGTGGAGCTTAAAACTTTAACTACTGTAAACTGTCGTATATATGACTCTCCCAGATCTCAGACCTCTATGTACTAAACCCGGATATAAATCTCAAAATTTACAATAACTAAATGAACTAAATGTGTTTTTTTTTAAATATCTAGGCTGTCCACTTTGAATGAAAAATATGTGTGCTTTTAAATTTTTCCTTCTAATGATACAAACTCTTCACTATGTACTAGACCCAGGGTCTAATATTAGGTTTTAATTTTGGTAGAGTATAAGAGACCCGGGTCTTTTATACGGCAGTTTACGATAGTTTCATAATTTTTGTTAGATAGGGTTAATAGAAGTAAGTTAAAATATTTAATAAGTTATCAATATATAGCATGATTTAATTTATATTAACACGTTTAATAAGTTTGTAGATTATATGCAGTTAAAGGATGGACAAGTGGCAATAAAGTCGTTGACAATTGCATTAAGGAATTTCAACGTAAAGCCACAGAATATGAAAATGTAATCGAATGGATTCCTTTTAATAAAGGCATTCTCAAGCATATTCCTTAATGGTCGATCTGGTTAACAAAAAAATTGATCGTGATCATAATTTAAATCGAAAATATCTGAAGCTACAACCAATTTTTTCAGAGTTTTTTAATTAGTAAAAAAAAAAGATTTAAAATATTGATTATTCCAATAAATAAAACATGCGATGAAAATTTAAGTATTTTACTCTTTTTACATTATTATTTGTTATAGATCTTCAAAATCGTTATCAATGAATCATTATTTTGTTACTTAAGTTAAAATCTTCGCTACAAACAAAAAAAATACCAGTACATTTTTATTTACTTCGATTTGTAAAACAATAATCGCTAAATAGTATACTATCGTCTATCTAAACTATTGGTTATCAATAATGGTCTAATTAAATATCGCTACTACTTAAAAACACACAGCTACTTTTTTAATTATTGATCAGGATCGCTATTCAAAGAATCTACAAAAAAACAAAAAATAATATAGTTAATACTTTTGTCAAAATTTTGGCCAGTACTCAAACATAAATTCATAGAATATGTTAAATATTAAACACATGCGAAATAACATGAAATTGTGCCAAACTTAACTTCAAAAGTATATATGAATCTAAACTAAAACGGTAAACTTGAATTTTATTTTAATTAACACCATGTAAAAAAAAAATATTAATTTAAAATCTAAAACTTGCTGATTTCAGTTACTTTTTGCTAATTGCTATTCTTTCTAAAAAAACACATTGGTTTTGAGGTGGGCCCATTGGTTAGACGTATGTTTTATTATACTTCTTAAATGAGTCAACAAATTTGACATGTGATATGGAGTATAGTTTTAATTTATGCCCAATCAACATGTGACTTTTTGCAGATCAGTAAATATTTGGGGATCACTTGTGAGGCCCAATTTCAACAATTGGCCGATATAGTTGGAATTTATAGTAATGTTAAAAAAATTTTAAGTTTTTATACTAAATAACTTTTTTTTACTAAAAGAATCTATTTAAATATTAATATTTCTATGAAATAGAAAATAAAAATTTGTGCACCCCTAATTCTGACCAATCAAATCGCACAATTTTGTAAGCAAAAAGTTTTTTTATATTTGGTAGTCATGCCACAATTTTATTTATCATATATAATACCAGTACAAAATGATTACCTATTTTACGTTAGCTAAAATTATAAAATGCGACCCACTCAGGTGTCATAAAAATCCTTAAGAGTGATCTGCTATATTAAACATTTCTCTTATCGTAAAACCTTTTTCCTATTTAGGTTTGGAATTTCTGAATCACTGATTGGAGTTTGCTACTAGTTTGCTGCCTATCATAACCATCTACTTTTTAATCCTTTTCTTTTAACTTCATGAGTAGCTGGATTCTACTAGAAAAAAAACATAAAAAGAAAGTACTTATTTTTATTATTAATTATTATTTTAGACGTCAATAAATTGACGTGCGGTAATACTAAAAAAAAAGGCATTGTAGTCGCTGTGCCACCTTGATACTTTTTTTTGAATACCGCACGTCAATTAATAAGTATAGTAAAAACATATATAATTTTATTTTTATTTTTTTTTTATATTTATTAAAATTTTTTTAAGAAAAAATATTTATATTTTATATAATAAAATTAATTATAATATAATTATTTTAATAAATTAATAAAAGCTTCAAATAAATTATTTTTATATTTACGTCGCCAAATAAATTTATGAAGATGCTTTTCTAATAAATGTTTAGAACAATTTCTAGATGCTATATTTAATTTTACACCATTCCATAACCCTTCAATATTATTTGTATGTACTCCGGTTCCTCGTTGAATTTTATTTTTTGAATAATTTACTCTGCGGTGAATCATATTTAATTGATCTAAATGACTATATCCTTTCCAATGATCTGTATGAACTATTGATCTTGGTCTTACATGTTGTTTAATTATTCTTCTTAAAGTTGGTGCTTCTTGATCTTCTGTTATAACAAAAAAACATTTCTTTTCTTTGGTTCTTTCAACACCACCTACATGAAGTAAAAATTAAGTTTATTATTTTAAATATTTATATTAAAATTTTTTTAAAACTTAATTTACCGACAACCCAAAAATCTTCATACTTTTTGAATTTACTTTCATCAATTTCACAAATAATATTCTTTCCTCCTATAATAAAATCTTCACTTGTTAATTTAGAAATTGCTAAATCTCGAAACATATTTGTAAATTTAATAATAGTAACTGAAGAAAAAGTTGACATCATACTAATTGATGTATAATTTAATTTACATAACCAAAAATAACCTATTAATAATATATCATTACATTTTATATTGCTATTTAAAAATATAGTATTTTTAAAAACAGTTTCTGTTTTGTTGTATTCTTGATTTTTGCATTTATAATAATTAATATATCGAGTTACTTCTGAATTACAAATCTCACAACTTGTTTATTTTTTAATATTTCTTTTTCTAATAAAAAATTTATACATTTTTCTTCATTAAAAAAAATATTATGTAAAGATTTTAATGACATTTTTTTAGTAATTAAAATAAAAACCATATGCTTATATTTATATAATAATTATTATAAAATATTTTTTATTAATAATTTAAAACAAGAAATACAAAGATTACAATTATATATAAAATCTATTACAAAATAATAATGAATTAAAAAAAATTATCAAACAATCAAATAATTCTTCTAAACAAATACTTCATAATTTAGACATTCAATTTAATAATAATAAAACTGTAACAGAAAAACTAAATCGAATTATGATATCTAGTAAGAAATTTCTAAGATTAGATAAAATAATTAAATGTTTAATGCGCTTCTGAGCCGCGCAGGCTCTTTTGAGCAACTTCGCAAGCGAAGTTGAAGTTGAAGTTTTTAATATACCCAATTTCCTATGGGATAGTGGGTTTTTATTGAGTTAATAGTTAAGTTATTCTTGAATAGTTAATTTGACACGATCGCTAAGATACCTACGCCTTTGCGATCGGTCATAATTTAACTTGTTTCTCATATAATTGTTGTATGATAAATAGTCTAAAATTCGAAACAAAATTAACAAAGTTCTTCTTTATTCAAATTTATATTATCAAAAGAAAATTAGTTTATTTATTAAATTTTTCTAAATTAAAAAAAAAGTCATTAACTGTTAAATATTTGTTTTATTTATAACAAGATTATATATAATATCATTAATTTTGTTTAACAATTGTTTTTTGTATAGATCAGAAATATCGATTTCATTAATTATTTGTTGTTTTAATAATTTAGCATCTAATAAATTATCAACTAAATTTACAAATTCTAAAAATTTTAAAAAATTGTATCTATACAAGCATTCTTTGTTTAAATTTTCTTTTAAATAATTAGCCAATTTAGAATTGTCAATTTGTTTTTTTATATACCCAACAAAAGATAAATCAATATTATTTTGTTTTGAAACAGAATGAATTAACTTATATAAATTTTGATATTCGTTCAAATAAATTGCAGCTAGAGTAATTCCAACATTTTCTAGTCTTTGACAACAAGGATTTTTTTGGTTTTCATCAATATCATCATGGCAATTACATACCTTTTTTGAAAACAAAGGTTTAAAAAATATAGCAAGAAAAATGATTAATAGAAAAATTTTTATCTTCATTTTTTCTTTTTAATTTTATATGAAATTAAGTAAAATATACAATGTTTTTATAAAATTTTTCTGAAAACTACTGAAAATTAAGAATAGTGTTTAAATTTTCTATATTTTTTTTAAACAATTAATGATTTCGTTCTAAAATAGAAACATGTTTTTCAAGTTTGGCAATGCGTATTTTGTTTTCATTTATAGTTTTATTAAGACTTTTTATTTCTTCAGAATAGTATTTTGGTGAAACTTTTAAACAATTTGTTTCAGATAATTTTTTTTTAATACAATAAATACAAATATTTGGATTTAGTTTGGAAGGTTCATACTTAATCTGGTGATTTCTACAATTGAAACAATGTGTTTTAGTACTTTTTGTTTTTTTTACAAATTTAGTTTTTAACACTGGCATTTTTAAGAGTTTTTGATTCAAAATTAAGTGTTTTTATATAATATTTATATTTTTTAAGCTAGGATTTTATTTATGAAATAAAAAAAATTACAAATTGTTAAAACTACGCTTTAAACCTAAATAAAGAGAATTATTTTTGTTTTTTCTATTGAATTCTTCATAAATAGTTTCTTCACTAATATCTAATTCTATATCTTCTTGCATATTAAAATTATCATTATTATTTTCTACTATATTTTTTTTTGTTTCTAATAATTTTTGATAAAATTGTTGAATTTGAATTTGTTCTTGATCAATTTATTTTTATTGCTACTTTCTATTTTTTGTTTTCCATTAATTTTGTTTTGTTTTTTTAAATTTTTTGTATAATTAGAATCATCTGAATGATAATTAGATATAGAAGAATCATATTCAACAGAATTATCACTTTCGGATTCACCAATTGATAATTTTTTTCTTTTGTTTAGTTTATTAATAATATTATCTTCTTTTTCTATTTCATTATTTTTTGTTTCTAATAAATTTTGATAGAATTGTTAAATTTTAATTTGCTTCTGTTTGATGAATTGCTGAATTTCTAATTGTTTCTGTTTAATAAATTGCTGAATTTCTAACTGTTCTTGTTCAATATTATTATTTAGTTGTTCTTTAACATACTCTTGAACAATAATATTATCTTGTCTGTATTTGCCTTTTTTTTTGCTTCGAGTAAAATCTGAATCATCAAAATTTAACTCATATTCATAATTAGTTTCTTCTAAATTTAATAGTTTATCTTTTAAATTATTTATTATCTCTTTTGATTTTCTTTTTTTACTTGATTCAATTTGAGGATCATTAATTTTTTCATCAATAAATCTTTCTTTTTTATCTTCATTTGATGCAACAATAATTCGTTTGCCAGGATCAGATTTAGGAATATTGATTATAACTCGATCAGTAATCTTATCAATATTTTCAATAGTAGAATATTTGTTTATTTCATTTTCCCAAGATTGTCTCCAATAATAATATCCCGTTGCAGTATCTGAAATATTGTTCCTTTAATTCCTAGATCTATTGTAACTTTTTTAGCCTGTTCTAAAGTTGTTTCTCTATTAAATTCAATATCAAATATTCTATTATTAAAATCTTGTTTATTTCCTTTTTCAAAAATACGTGTAATATTTCCTTTTCCTATTCTTGAATCAATAGGATCTCCTTCAAATTTTATTATATATCTAACTCTTTGAATAAATGCTTCGATATCAATTGAAGAATTGCGTTCTTTTAAATTTTTATAAAGATTTTCAATAGGACCATTAGCAGTTATGCAAATATACATTGCAACAATATTTGTTTTACCATATTTTACATCCATTAAACAATGATTTTGATCAGTTAATTGTAAAAAATTTGTCCAACTCATAGAACCATAAAAATCATCTATTAAAATTGCTATATCTCGATTATAATTAATTTTATCATTATTATAATTTTCAAATTGTTTTATATTATCTTTTTCATATAGATCAGAAAACAATTCTTTGTATAAGTCACATTTTCCCGTACCTTTATCACCATAAATATAAATTACACAAGGCTCCCAGAATCTTTGGATATCTTTTAGTGGATTTATTGTTTTTTTGTTTTGTGCTTTTGCAACTCTTTCTAATCCTTGTGGTGTATATGCCCATTTTTCACAATAAGATGCATATTTATTAATTACTTCATCAATATCTCTTCCTTTTTGTACTTCATTAATTGTTTTAATATAATAATTTTCATCTTTTTTTTCTTCTGATTCTGAATTAAATTTATTTTCATCAAAAATAAATTCAAAAGGACCAGAAACTTCTGAATCTTCACTTATACGTGCAAAAGTTCTTTCACAACTTTCATTACAAAATTTACAAAATTTAGATAAATCATTAAAATCACATTTATATTTTTCACCTTTTTTAGGATTTGGATTATGAGCTGGGTTTTTGCAATGATTATAAAATTTTCCACAATATGCTAAATATTCTTCATCAGTTCCATTTGCAAATTCTACATGAACATTTGCTTTAAAAATTTCTTTAATTCCTGATCCTTTATTGGTTTTAGAATTATATTTCCAAGATGTAATTGTTTGTTATTTCTAACTTTAACAAATCCTTAAACATGATATTTGTTAGGTTCTTTAGAATTATGATTTGTTTCAAATTGAAATTTTAAAATAGAAAAAGGGCATGTTATTGTATTAAAAAGTTTTGTAATATGTGTTTTTAATGTATCAAGTTTTTCATATAAAGTAAAATTAAATTTTCTAAATTGAGTATTCGAATCAATATTAGACATATTTTTTAATTATATAAAAAAATTGTAATATGTTTATTGTAAATATTCTTAAATAAATATTAACAGATTAATAAAGATCTATTAATAATAACTAACTTGCTTAGAAAGCACTGTAGTTAGAATAGTTCACTTAAGCAAACTATGAGATTGACTCAAAGAGGAAATCCAGTCTTTTTATATTTTTTTACTTAATCTATAGAATGTTCTAGTACATTTATAGGAACATCAATTTTATTTAATACTTATAATATACTTATTTTAAATGACAATAAATTAATAAATAAAATTATACACTTTGTAAATCATTTTTGGTTTTGTTATTAAAGACTAAAAAGCAAATAAAAATTATACACTTTGTAAATCATTTTTGGTTTTGTTATTAAAGACTAAGAAGCAAATAAAAATTATACACTTTGTAGATCATTTTTAATTTTGTTATTAAAAACTAAGAAGTGAATAAAAATTATACACTTTGTAGATCAATTTTCATTTTTTAGATTTTTTTATTTGTTACATTGTTACTTATTTGTCACATTGTTAATTGTCACCTTTAAAATTTTTTTTGTGAGTGACTCAGACGCAATCATAGTAAAAACATAGTTATGAGTCATGAGTCACTTATATATATTTTTTTTATTTTTTATTTATCACATTGCTCATCATATCTATATAATATTTATTGTGATTTAAAAATTAAAAATTATGCACTTTGTAGATCAATTTTTATTTTTAGTTTTTTTATTTGTCATATTGACATAGATGTACTTATTTTTATTATTAATTATTATTTTAGATGTCAATAAATTGACGTGCGGTAATACTAAAAAAAAAGGAAAGAAAGTATAAAAGGGAGAAAAACTATACAACCTAGACGAAAAACCAATGAAGTAAAAAAAATAAAAGTAAAAGAAAAAAGAGAAGAGCAAAAAGTAAACTGCTATGATAGCACTATTTATGTCTATACTCAACGATAAAAATTATATAAACTGTGCAAGGAATCATCTCACCTAAGTATTATATGTACATGTATAAAAAAATAAAAAAAAATAAAAAACACATCTAATAGAACATTCTAAAAAGGAATTTCATTTTACTTTTTACTCCAAAACATTTCACATGTCATTCATTGTTTATCTCAAGGGACCCGATTTCGCTCGTAACTTGATTTCAATATGGTAGGCATGTTTCTGATTTGGAAGGAGTAAATACTGCCGATTTTTGAAGGGAGTAAACTAAATCGCCTACTTTTGAAATTTCGAAAAGTTCAAGGGGCACTGTAAAGAGTACCAAAACAAAAGAACTTTGTAAGAGTTATGCTATATAGGATAGTATATTTAACCAGATCTCTACTTCTATTTTCATATCTATAGGATTTGACAAAGCTCCAAAGTTTCTCTACTACTTCTTTGTTCAATAGTACTATAGCTTACCAAGATGCCTTGCTTAAAAGTCTGAAAGTCTTTTTATTTCTATTTCATGCGCAGAACATCCAGTAAATGGACTTTGTACCAATAGCAGCTTAGTAAATTTTGTTATATTTAAGTATACTAACTATAGAGTTTTCGTAGATCAGTTTTCTTGAAAATTTTTGGTACAAGGAATCGTCAGGTTTGTAAACAAAAAATTTTATTTTTTAAAAATTAAAAATTTTACTAGTAAAATGTAAAAATAAGTGATATCAAAGCAGAACCCTGGACATCTTTCATATAGGTTATAATTAATCTGCATGAATTTAGATGTTTTTGCTACCCCTAAAATTAAGTAAAATTTGGGATTATTATATATAAATTTTATAGTAATTTGCTAAAAACTTAATTTTTTTTTTTTTTTTTTTTTTTTTTTTTTGGTTTATAGAGAGACTTCTTTGCTCTCATGGTTTTTATTAAGTATACAACCTATATTAAATAGGGGGGTATTACATTTTACATATCAACGAGACTACAATTAGCCACGCGTACAATTTTAGTCATTGTCTATTTAAAGGCTCCGCCCGCAGGTTACCTACTAATTGCTATACCTGGAACCCGCCTGTGGGTTCCCTATTTAAAGTCTCTGGTTTTCAATGTTACTATGTAACACCAAACTTATTTTTATCCATTCAGGCTTAGGGCTATTTTACCCTCGAAGTAATCTCTACCATAACGGACGTAGATCCCACATCTATACCGGTTTTGGATTTTTGTGCCAGAGGTGATTCCATAATTGGCAAGGCCAATCCTTTTCCACAAACGTCGACGGCATTCTCCACATTTCTCACTATAATAGTGCCCGCTCTCTGCCGTATCGGTTTCCTTCCGGGAATTCCTTGATTCAAGCATGTACCTTCACATGGACTTCGCCACAGGGCTTCGCATCCGATTATAGGCTCCAATTTTTGGTTACAGAGTATTTACCTCCAGCCGAACTCGAACCGTTGACCTTGTCTGTGGGGGAACGGGAACTTAACAACTAAGCTATGGGACCCGAACCCTGCTAAAAACTTAATTATAACATCTAGTATTAGGTAAATAAATATAGAGCAAGTTTTTTAAAACTGTAATATCTATTAAAACTAGTGAATTGACTTGATTATATAATACTTGATCATTGATTGACTTAGATCAATGATCGAGCACCAATTAATGGACTCGAGCAACAATAGATTAATTCATAATCGATTATATTGATCGATCAAATAAGTATATATTTGATCGATCAAAAAATTTTTTAATATAATTCCATTTACAAAAAATGTCAGTTTAAAGGAACCTATTATTTTTTTAGAGATTATACCTGGATTGGGTATTACCCGAGTTACTCGTAGTTAACCAGTTAACCAATTAATGATTAGAGCTATCCAGGTAGATTCACCCGAGTAATAACCGAATAAATTCACTTAAGTAATACCTGAGTAGATTCACTCGAGTAGTACCTGAGTAAATTCTCTAAAGTAATACTCAATAGATACACCCAGGTAATAACAGGAAAGTATATCCAAATAATACCGCATAATCAGATATAAAGTAATGAATTGTAACTAATAGATGTCATCAGACAACAGGCTTTTATTTAAATTATTTTTATATGCCACTGAACAGTATGTAATTTCAAAAAAATGTTGATTATACAAAAGTCTCAAGAACTAAAAAATTACTGCTAGTCAAAATTCACACTTAATGGTCACCTTTCTGAGTCAAGTCTGCATATATAACATTATATAAAATATTTATAAAACCATGCAAACTAATAAAATTGGTTTTCATAACCCAGCCAGGTCACTTTTTTTGAAAATTTTAAAATTTTTTTTTATAATAAAATTTTTTTGGAAAAAAAAATTTATAAAAATTTTTATATTAAAAAAATTTTAAATATAACATTTTTTGCCAACCAGCCGGGTCCTATTTGCTTATCCCATGTTATGAGAACCAACTAATTTAATTTGCATGGTCTAACTTTGAAAAGTTATTTTAAATATAATTCATAGCTATAGTTATATATGAGGACGAAAGCATTTTGGGTTCTAAACCCCGAAATTAAAAGTTGAAGACGAAATTGTTTTTGACCTATTTTATTTGAAAGACGAAATTATTTGATACTTTTTTTGAATAGACGAAATTATAAGGAACATATCTATATAAATTTTATTTGTTCTTCTTTATAAAAAAATTTTAATTTTCTCTAATGAACATGAAATAGTCCTTTTTCAAAAATCAATTTTGATGGTATCACTAGCCATAGTATTAAATAATATTTGAGCCGAAATTACATCTCATTGAAAAACAGAGTATTGAATGTTAGGAGATAATATGAAAGACATATTAAAGTAGCAATAATTAAATAATATAATTTGAATTGATATATGGGGGTGAGTAGGACCCCGAACAATCTATGTGAGGTCATAGTTAAAAAATAGCTAATGGAGGGCCGTTTTTTAAAAAAGGTTATATTTGAAAAGTAGGTATTGGAGAAAAAGGTTATATTTGAAAATGGGTAATGGGTAAAATGAGTATATTTGAAAGAATGGTAATGGAGTAATTTTTATAAATGTTATATTTGAAATGTGCTAATGAAAAATTGGGCTATAATAATAACCCGGCAGGTAAAAAGGAGAGAAGGGTAAAAGGGAGAGAGGGGTAAAAGAGAGAGAGAGGTAAAAGGGTGAGAGAGGTAAAAGAGTGAGAAAGGTAAAAGGGAGAAAGGGGTAAAAGGGAGAGAGGAGTAAAAGGGAGAGAGGGGTAAAANATTTTTATAAATGTTATATTTGAAATGTGCTAATGAAAAATTGGGCTATAATAGTAACCTGTCAGATAAAAAGAAGAGAGGGGAAAAGAGTAAGAGGGTAAAAAGGAGAGAGGGGGAAAGGGAGAAAGGAGTAAAAAGGAGAGAGAGATAAAAATAGATCGAAACAGGCTTTTTTTTTTTTTTTTAACAACTTGTGGTATATATATTTATGATTCTTGTTAGCTTGTGGATTAAATAGGCTTAAGAGATTTTGAACTTTTTTGGTTTTGGTTTTTTTTTTTTTAAGAAACGGTTTGTTTTTTTAGAGAACGGTTTGTTTTTTTTTAGAAAATGTATTTCAAAAAAAGGTAAAATTGAGTAAAAGTTTTATCTAATGCCTGAAATATAGCTTATATTACCAAAACAAAACTGCTAACCAAAAAAATTTTTACTATGATGCTCAAATATAACCTCACATAGATTGTTCAGGGTCCTGGGTGAGTCAGTAGAAAAGGGTCAAATTTTTCTAAGTAAAAGCTTTCTTAACTTAAGTTTAAATATTTTAACAACTAGATTATTAAATTTAATAATTTTTTTTATTTTAATTCTATATAATTTCAAGATTAAAATAAAAAAAAATTTTAGCAAATTTGATTAAATAGTTGTCAAGATATTTTAATTTAAAAATTAAAAAAATTTTACTAAAAATGATTTGTCCCTTTTTTACTGATTCACTCCCATATCGTCTTTCTTTTATATGAAAAAAAATATATAATAGTTAAGCAATAGGCTAAAGATTTTTAATATATATTTAGGATCAATTTTTTATCCATAAAGGTGCTTTAATTAAACCCAAAATTTTCAAAATAGTTTGTTATAAGTTTTCACTAAATTTTATATTTTATCACCATTGTATTTAAGTATCCATTGAATTAGATACTAGTGCAAATCTACCTTCTTTTACATTTATTGTATTAAAATGGATAGATTAAATTGACATTATTTCAAACACACCACAAGTTACTATGCATTGATCGTAATGCTTGAACTATCTCGGTTAGAAAATGGTTTATATTAATCATATGTAAATTATCGATATAGGGCATCAAGCAACTCCATATAATATTGGAATGTACGGTGACTATTCAAAAGTTTGTATTATACAAATTCCTAATTCCAATCTTAATATTATCCATAATGGCAGATCTGTATAATACAATATTCAGAATAGTTACTGCACATCATTATCCATATAATTATATTAATTCATATAATCTAGGCTTTAACATGACAAAGTTAGCATAGTGCGAAAAAAACTTTAAACAGTCATGTGATTGTTAGTAATCTTTTTTGCCTAAAAACCAGTATATATAATTATAAAGATCATTTTCTACATTTTTTGGTCTGTGTTGTGAGATATTCATACTATATTAATCTGTGAAATTCGATTAAAATAAGTAAATGAATTTGATTATCTGCTTGCAAATACAAAATAATAAATAACTTATCTAATATCAATAGCATGTTTCATCATACTTAACTCACCTAATAAAATTATAGTTTTATTATTAATATTTTGAAAGCGATACAGATTTTGCAATAGGTAAAAGGCTAGAGTTATAAAGGCATTAAATTTTTTTTAAAAAAAAAAATAGTAACTAAAGTGAAAATGCTATATGTATAGAACTATATTAAATGGAAAAGTGAAAGCAAGAAAGGGACAAAAATGCTCTTTCTCTCCTTTTCTTTTTTGGTTCTTTGACTGCTTGTTTGGCTTGTTGGACTCTTATTTGGGCCTCTTTTTTGCCTCCGCTTGAGAAATAGAGAAGGTTTTTAAAGCTACTATTTGTATTCACTACTTTAAAGAGGAAGTGTTAGAAGTTATACGTACAAAAAATATAAAAATTTTGATTGCAAACAAAATGTTATACATATAAGATGCTCTACTCAGGTGCAATAAGTAAAATTTATACCCGAGTATATCTGTTGATTACCTGAGTAGCCCAGGGGTTTACTCACTGGTTAACTGAGTAACATTTTTTTGACTGAGTACAATTACTATTCAAGACCTTCTCACTGGCACTAAATTATTTACAAAGAATATCCAAAAATTAAAAGCAGATTTTGCTTTACCAGAAGACAGTGATGAAAAAAAGGCAATCCGAAGCACTAGCAATAGAAGCACTACAATTAACTGACGGCAATTTTGTTGAAGGTTCATAGTATGAAATACGGTTCTTAAATTTTAACAATAAATACAACTCTATGATAAAAAAAGATGGTCTCAACTATCTTTTTTTTTCATTGCAGTGGCAAGCTCACTTGGTCGTCCTAATTATATTCTGCTAATTATCGGTAAATATTAAAAACAAACTATTAACTAAAAAAAAAGAAAAATCAAAAGTCCATGGCATGGCCCTAATGTTACACCTATATACTAATTTTTAATTTGATAATCAATTAATGATTACCCAATAATTGATCGATTATATATACTCGAGCTTATAAATTTTGTACTTGATTGATTATATTTGATTAAACATACATGATCGATTTTTGTTCGATCATTGAAAATTTTTTTTAATCAATCATCAATCAACGATTTTTTTTGTCAAGTCAATTCACTAATTATGAGTATAGATCTAAAGTACTAATATAATAAATTTGCAGTAAAAAAATATTTACAAAAGATACATACATTCTTTATTTAACAAAATGGATTTTTTATAGGTATTAATTTGAATGAAAAATATAATAATTAGCAATTAAATACAAGTTATTATTACAAAGTTGTGTAAGAGTAAAAAATCAATTTGATCAGAATTGGTTATATTTAGTAGTTATACATTCAAAACGTAACTCATTTTTATAAGTTGCAAAGTTTTTAAACAAGACATATTATAGCTTGTCTATTATTATTAAAGACGTTTTTATAATACGGATCATCATTATAATATGTTATAATAATATCTATAATACAATTTTTCATTTTAACCTATCAACCCATAGATTAATTCTTTATTTGTTAACTAATTGTACTGCATATTATACAAAGTTCAACAGATATTCTGATTATTATGATTGCTACTTTATTGCTATATGGTAAAAAAACATATATAAAATAATTCCACTAATGACCCAGCCAAGCCCACACTTTGCAACAAGGTTCAAAGTCAATCAAGTGATGGCCCAAATCAATTGAGCTACCAGAGAAGAAGACAGCACTTTCAAATATAGCGAAGGGTCATATAGTTAAAAGATAAAATTGAGACAGGTATGTTGTTAGAAACTTTTATAGTTCTTGTGCTAACATTGCAGCTGCAGAATCTGAATAACCAAAGGTCCTTGTACTGTTATTGTAGCTATAGAACATGAATGTCACAACAAGGTTCTTATATTGCTGTTGCAGCCATAAAGCTTTATTATACAAATTGAAAATCAAGACTCATTAATATTCAGTACTGAAGCGCAAGAGTAATGATTGTCCGAGCCTTTTCCAAGGCATATCAACCTCCTACTCTTTCCACTTCTGTTATTCACATACACCAACCTTACCCTATGGCCCAACAATCTTTACCTATAATAATGCTATCTAAAGAAAATTCAGCACTAGTCATTCAAGTTGACGTAAGTCAACAGATCAAAAAGATAGCAGAAATAAGCAGGTCAAGCCTAAATGTAGGTATAAATCCTAATTGAAAATTTAGTCAAGCAACGCAAGAGAAACACAAAGCCAGTACAAGTAAAAAAAGTTAATGAATTGTCTAATTGAGAATCATAACAAAATCACTAATATATTTTATTGTCGGATATAGATATAAGAATATATTACCGTAAAGAAATTAGCAGTAAAGCAAGATTTGCACTCAAACCTTCCCTTCCACCTACACGAATTCATGTAGAATCTAGCCATTTTTGTGATGGCTTAAACTTCTCATCAAAGTTAGCCTGTCTTGTGCAGGTGGGAAAACTACTGAAAAGTTAATGAATTACCTAATTAAGAATCATGACAAAATCAATTAACATATTCATTGTCGGATATAGATATAAGAATATGCCACTATAAAGAAATTAGCAGTAAAGCAAGATTCGCACTCAAACCTTCCCACAAATTCATATAGAATCTAACCATTTTGTGATGGCTTAAACTTCTTATCAAAGTTAGCCTGTTTTGTGCAGTGGTAAAACTACTGACTGATACTACGCATCGTAAATTCAACTAATGATAGCAATACCTGGCTACAAATATGCTATTTTTGGGAACATATTCCGTTTTAGTTTATACATCAATTGCACTAATGTATGCTACTTATTTAATAAAAATTATACAATAAAGTTTAATATCTGTGCTAATAGCCAAATGCATCCAAATAAAATAAAATAATAAAAAAAAAATTTGTGTGCAATACTTTTTGATAATATATAATACTAGCAACCTTAAGAAAGTTGATTAGACTAATGATTGCAATACAGCAATAAGTCATTTGATTTTGGAATAATAAGCTTATTATTGGATAATCTACGCCTCCGATGATCCTTTATAGTATGGTTAAATATATTTATTGTTATTTTAAACCCAGTATGTATAATTAGTAATAAACATTATATTTGGCTTCATGCGCTGATTTACACAGGCTTAGTTTTTTTACATGCCTGATTAAGATTAATGGCTGTGTTTCTGGCTTTATGCACTGGCTTAGTTTTTTTCACATGCATGATTAAGATTAACGGCTGTGTTTCTGGTTTTATGGTTTTTTCACATGCATGATTAAGATTAATGGCTGTGTTTCTAAGTTTGGCCAAATTCCCTACTAGTATTTCCTGCTTAGCTATCTTTTTATTCGAGCCAATAACAATAATCTTAAGACTTTTATTAAATATATAAAAAGAAAAAAATTCATTTTTTTCTTACTCATAGACTCATATTTGCATAAAAATAACGATGTTAGTGCTAAATATTTACTAATATTACTGTATAATTGGTTTTTTTTATATTAATTATTATAGGTAAATTTTGAATTTTTTCTTGCCGTATTAATTTACTAACTCCAGTAGCATGCCAGGTGAGCTCTGGCATGCTGGGCGGGAGGTGGGACCGTTGGAGGTAACTATAATTTTTAATTAAATAATTAAACTATATTTATATTTTATATATTTATATACATATATGTATATATAATTTAATTTTTTTTTAATTTTAAAAAAAAACTATTATCGGAACATTTGAATATTTGTGGATTGGATATTATTTGTGCTTCTAAATGGTAAGATAATTTTTCTTTGATTTTTTTTAAAAAAAAAGTATGCAAATATGAGTCTTGGTAGAGCTATAAATTATAAACAAATACATATCAAATAAAAAAAAATAGTATATAAAAAAAAAATCCTCAATAAAAATGATTGCCTATCACATGTCTTATATTTTACCAATTATTTTTGTTTATGTAAATATGAGACATGTATTTTATATTTTACCAATTATTTTTGTTTATGTAAATATGAGACATGTATATATAGTCACAAATTACATAATTCTGTACTGTATTTTTTTCTAAAATTGTAAATTCATCAATTTCTCATAAAGTTGTATATCAAAATCGTATATAAAATCATATATAAAATCGTAGTCTCATGACTACAGGAAAAAATCGCAATTCAGGGTAGAATAAGAATTTGATCCAATCTATGGATCAAATAGCACCATGATCAATTTTATTAATTAAATAATATTTAAGTACGAACGTACGTATTATAAGTGTACCACATATCAATATCGTCAATCATGAGAAATTATTAAATCTTTTGTGAAAATATTAAATCTTCTATGGAAAAAGTAGTACGTAATATCATCTAACATCATGTACAGCAATTTTTGGTCAATTTGGGGGTGTACGTGTTTTATTTTAGATGAGTAGTTTGCATTATTTCGGAGACGTAGTTATCAACGATGAACTTGTTTACGAGAAAATGAAAACGTGAACATGTGAGCAAGAAAAAATAAATAATAAGTAAAATAATCTATCTGTGAAGTATTTAGAAAGAATGTAAAGTGCCATAAAAAAAATAATAATATAAGTTACGTAATGAATAATAATTGCTACGTAACAATAAACCAAATGCCTTAAACTGGATTACTTATATTATGTAATAAATATTCTTTATGCTTATTTTTATGCTTATTTCTATGCTCATTTCTTAATGCGATAAAATAAAATTAAATAGTAAATATCCATGGGCATGAATACGTAGTTTATTTAAAATATGTTGATTAATAAATGCTCTATACTTATTTACAAACTAAAAGAGTGAATCAATTTTTGATCATATTGTTTAAATAGAACTTTTGCAACCAATGGTTTTTATATAATTCATAAAATTGATTATACTAGTGTTTAAGAATTGTTTTAATCAAATGTATTACGAAAATTTTTGAAAAATTAAATAAAGAATTGGTGTTTAAGAATTGTTTTAATCAAATGCATTAATAGTAAGTAAATTTTCTTAAATTATCAATCCCAATAGAGTGAAGGATCTAGAACTCAAATTTTATGTATAGAATAATATGCCAAGAATAATATATACTTATAAAGTATTCCATGCATGCTGCTGAAACTTAAAATAAGCCGCTACTGAATTTAGCCTATCTTCAATGTATTTATCGTACGTATACGTATTGTACGTACTACATACGCTGTACAGGAATAATTTAGGCTATATTATAACCAATGCAAAGTAATAAATTTTACAGCATCGATGTATTTCTTTTTTCATAAATTAAAATGTCAAACGAAAATTTGACCAAATTAATTGATAATTTCAATCAACTAAATTTCGCTAGTTGTCAACAATTGGCAGATATGAATGATCCAGACGGAATTTACAGGCTTGGATATTGTTACGAATATGGAATTGGAGTTGAAAAGGATAAACGAAGGGCATTTACATATTATCAAAAATCAGCAGAAATGAATAATTCTAACAGAATTTATCAAGTTGGTTATTGTTATTATTTAGGAATTGGAGTTGATGTTGATAAGCATAAAGCGTTTACATATTATTTGAAATCTGCGGAAGAAGGTAATTCTATGGGAATTTGGAAGACTGCCATTTGCTACAAATATGGAGTTGGCGTAGAAGAGAATGATGTATATTATGAATGGTTCTTAGAGTATGTTAATTATGTTAATTTTTATTTATTTTTTATTATTTAAAATAAGATCTCTTACACAATTTTAACAATTAGGGAGTAAGCATTTAAGATTATCTATTATTGTTAATCCAATTATAAGTTCTTAAATATTTATTGTTCGTTATTTTAGCATGTAAGTATAAAGAACATTTATTAATCAATGGAATTAAAAACAGCAAAACAAGTTCACAAAACAAGATCATAAATACTTATTTACCATTACGTTTAAATTCATTTCATTCGCATTTCGCATTATAATCATTTTATTCAGTGAGTGAGTATAAAGAACATTTATTAATCAATGGAATTAAAAGCAGCAAAACAAGTTCACAAAACAAGATCATAAATACTTATTTACCATTACGTTTAAATTCATTTCATTCGCATTTCGCATTATAATCATTTTATTCAGTGAGTGAGTATAAAGAACATTTATTAATCAATGGAATTAAAAGCAGCAAAACAAGTTCACAAAACAAGATCATAAATACTTATTTACCATTACGTTTAAATTCATTTCATTCGCATTTCGCATTATAATCATTTTATTCAGTTAGTGAGTATAAAGAACATTTATTAATCAATGGAATTAAAAGCAGCAAAACAAGTTCACAAAACAAGATCATAAATACTTATTTACCATTACGTTTAAATTCATTTCATTCGCATTAATTTAGTCGGTGAGTATAAAATTAATTACATTTAATAAAGTTTAAAATCATATGAAATGTGAAATAAATGTTTTATAACTATTTATAGAAATTCTAAATATGGAAAATGTGCAAATTGTAATGAATTTAATACGCAGAAAGCATGGTGTCAGACATGCGATCCTGATATAACAATTCAAGGATGGACAAGTGGAAATAAAGAGATTGACGATTGCATGAAAGCGATTCAACTTAGAACAAATATTTATGAAGGTATGATTGAGTGGATTTCATTTGATAGGCTAGTTAATATTAAAAAAATCGGTGAAGGAGGATTTGGTTCTATATTTTCTGCAACCTGGTTAGATAGTATACGAGAGATCAAGGAAATTGAGAAAACTGATAAGGATGAGGATGATGATGACAGCGATGATAATAAAGATAATGGCAACTATATGTATATGAGAACGCGCAAACCATCTAGCACTGTTGCTCTCAAGACCTTATCTGGTTCTAAGGAAAATCACGATTTTTTGAAAGAAGTAAGTTAAATCATTATTATATAATTGTATAGTTTATTAAAATGAACTAATTCATATAAATTTATAAAGTTTGAAAGTCTTGCAAAATGCGGACTCATGGGTACTAAGCTTAAAATATATGGATTGGCTCAAAATACAGAAACAAATGAATACTTGATGGCATTTCAATACGCAGATAATGGAAGCCTTTATAAGTTTTTAAGTAAAAATTTTCAAGAGCTTACCTGGCAGACTAAATTAAAGCTACTTTGCGATATTTCAAATGACTTATATAATATTCATGGTGCAGGGTATATTCATGCAGACTTCCATAGTGGTAATATTCTACAAGATAAAGGCATTAGTAATGTTATACAATCTTACATTTCAGATATGGGTTTGTCTAAAAAGTATAATGAAAATGATTCAAAAGATTGTATTTATGGAGTTATGCCTTATGTTGCCCCAGAAGTCTTATCGGGTCAAAAGTTTACACAAGCTGCTGATATTTATAGTTTTGGGATCATTATGTTGGAAATGTCAACTGGACAAAGACCCTTTGATGGTTATCAATTTAATGATGAACTTGCTGTAAAAATTTGCATTGGATTACGACCTGAATTTGCACCTGGAACTCCTGAATGCTATATTGAATTAGCTAAGCAATGCATGGATTCTGATCCACAAAAACGGCCTTCTGCTTATAAGATCAGAAACACACTTAATAACTGGTATAATATAATAAAACAATCGGATAATGTAGATTTAGATAAGGAAGATGTAGATAATGAAAATTCAAATAATAAAGATTCAGATTCAGATAATAAAGATGCAAACATAATTAAAAGGCAATTCTTAGCTGCTGATAAAATGGTCAAAGAATTACAAACTACTTTACCAAAACATCCAGATATTATGTATACTAGCAAAATTATCAATACTCAGAAAATATCAAATGCTATTAAAAGTACTTATTTTAAAAATTATATTGTATAATTTATTTAATCTTTTATTAATCAATTATACTATATTAGCAGCACTAGCAAGTAAACCTATAGACTCTACTACAATTCCTCTTGGTAAGTACTATATTAGATAATTTAATTTAAACAAAACTATTACTTATATAATATATATATTTAGATTATTAAAATATTTGCTTAAATAAATCTATTGCTTATAATTATTGGTTTATTACTTAAATTCTATTATCAATTTATACAATAAAAAACTTTTTATTCAATTTTTTAAATAATACTATAAAGCTATACAATTAATAAATATATATATTATTTGTATCTTTATACTTTTGATATATTGCAATTGTATATTTGTATTAATAAACTGCATTATTTAAAATTTATATTAATTAAAAAATTGATATATGTAATAAAGCTATGTTTTTGCAAATCTAAATATTAAAAAAAATATATAATATAAAGTAATAAAATTAAATTCAATATAATAAATAAAAAATAAGTATAGAATAATTTTCTGGTATTAAGATAAGGACTTGCTTTTATTTTTATTAATAACCTAACTAGCTGCTCCTATAGAACTAGCTATACTTTATACAAAATATTTTAAATAATTAAATAAATCACATTATATACTAAAATTAAAGCTCAAATATTTTATCTACAATCTAAATCTACTTGAGTAGTCAAGACCTATTAGTCAAGGAACATGTCCAACTGAGTGCAATTACTTATTGATTAAATAAATTAACTCATCCAATTTTATATATAAATTTATGCAACAAAATTATTTAAATTGAATTTATTTAAAAGTATATATATATATAAGTTTCTTTAAATTTTAAATATATATTCTTTGATATTTAATACTCTTTTTTTAAAGTTTTAGTTCTTAATTTGAAGCAGGAGACTAAAGATCTTTTACTAAAGCTAATCAATTTTTTAATCAATTAAGTCAAATAAGTAACACACTCTATATAGCAATATAATTGGTTAAAACAACCTTTTAAAATATGAAAGATGCTATTAAGTAAAGGCTTTTTGTATCCTACTTGAAAGTTAAAGAAGAGGTTTTTCTAATTTTAATAGTTTAAATCCTTATGTTTTCTTCTTTGCTTCCAAGTATTTTGAGAACCACCAAGCCAATTTTGATAATTTAACTGCTTTTAGAATTAGAAAAACCTCCTTTTTAACTTTTAATTAGAACACAAAAAGCTTTTATTTAATAGCATTTTTTATATTTTTAAAAGGTTGTTTTAACTAATCATATTGCTATATAGGGTAAATTACTCATTTGAATTAAAAAACATAATAAAGAATTAATTAATATTAGTAAAGATTTTTAAATAGTATTAAACACCAAAGAATATATATATATTTAAAACTTAAAAAAACTTTTTGTATATATACTTTTAAGTAAATTTAATTTAAATAATTTTTGACCTTGGGTCCGACAGCATAGTGGTTATGCTCCAAGGTCGCAAATCACAAAGTTGCCGGTTCAAATCCAAGTGGCGGCGATTTTAAAAAAGCCAGCCGGGCTAGACCAAATTAGGGATCCTAGTATAGGCAGCGATCAACAATCAAGGTCATGACAATGAGGGCTGTGCCAGAACTCCGATTTGAAATAACCAAAGTCACAAGACATAATGTGAGACCTAAGTCTAGATATTACGAGATACTACATAAACTCGTGGCGCAAGTAGTCTGAAAATTGGCTGCAAAGATTTCTGGCCACTGCAGCAGTTAGTGAAACAGGTCGCTTTTGGGTGTTGCGAAAACAAAAAGTCAGTAGAAGTCAGGTTGCATCGGTAGAAAATAAATAACAACTATGGTCGTTATAAATCACTAAAATAACACTGGCAAGACTGTCAAAAAAAAATTTAAATAATTTTTTTGTATAAATTTATATAAAATTGGGTAAATCAACTTATTTGATTTATAAATAAATATTTCTAACCTATTATATAGACATGTGAGGGTAAATTAGTAGAAAAGAAACAAATGAAAGTTTTTATGACTTTAAGCTTAAATATTTTAACAACTATCTTAATAAATTTAATAAATTTTTTTATTTTAATTCTATATAATTTCAAGATTAAAATAAAAAATTTTTTAGCAATTTTGATTAAATGGGCCCTTAAAAATAAAAACCAGGAATTTGGCCAATTATGGGTTTTGAGAAAATTAGCAAAAACTATTTTGTTACACAAAATTAAAACAACCTAAAATTAGGTTATCATGATTAACAAACTTGTTTAAACAGGATTATTAGATCTGTAGATCTGTAATAGTTGTATTACTATCGGTAAATTTTGGTAAATCTATTTTTAGATTATAGCGTCAAAAGCATTTAACCGTTGTACTGCAAAAATTTATTAAGTGATTAGACTTTCATTATTAAGTAAAAAAAATTGGGCCTAAAATTTTACACCTGATCAATCAAACAGGTCAATTTTCAAAAAATAGTCAAATTCCTTGGTTTCTACTATTGAGGGCCCAAATAGTTATTAAGATATTTTAATTTAAAGGGTTTAGGTTTTTTGCATGCCCGCACGGCCATGCACCCCGTGATCAACCAATCAAAACCGATCACGTGGTATTTATATTTTTTTAAAAAAACAAGTTTTTTAATTTATTTTTTAATTCGTAATATTTACATTATATAGTACAACAGTATTTAATTAACCATAATCGCATAATTATAAATTTTATTATTAAAAAAAAAACTGCGCAACGAACATCAACAAAACCCCAATATTGTCACGCTGACAATACATCAGCAACGGCAACATAAATTTTATTAAAAAAAAAAAAGCGCACAGTGAAGTAGATCCATGCTACAAACATCAAATATCGTCATACCGACAATATTAGCCGACGGCGACTTCCTTAATACTTGGTGCCGATTCTATGTTACAACGAACCTACAAGCAAAAAAAGAAAAAAGAATAGCTAATAAATACAGGAATATTGCAAAAAAAAATAACAAAGAAAAAAAAGGAAAACTATTCACCAAGAGCCGCTGATTTCATGTACTGGCAATTTTCAGACCCAACAAAGCAAACCCTTAATACTTGGTGCCAATTCTACTTCACAAAGAACCTACAAGCTAAAGAAGAAAAAAGAATAGTTAGTAAATACCAAAATATTGCAAAAAAATAAAATAAAATAAAGAAAAAAAAGAAAACTAATCACCAAGAGCCGCTGATTCCATGTTCCGGCAATTCCCAGACCCAACGAAGCAAGACAAGACAAACTTCATAATACTTGGTGCCGTTCCATGTCACAAAGAACCTATAAGTCTAAGAAGAGAAAAGAATAGTTAGTAAATACCGGAATATTACAAAAAAAAATAATAAATAAAAAAAAAAAGGAAAAACTACTCACCAAGAGCCGCAGATTCCACGTTCCGGAAATTCCAGACCCAACGAAACAAGACAAGACAAACCTCGTATAAAGAAAGAACAACCTAAAAAAATGAAAAAGAATGAAAAAGAATGAAAAAGGATTAGTAAAGATACTCAAAACATCAAAAACAAATCCAACACTGAAAAAATGTACAAGACCAGCTTATAAGAACGCCGGAAAAAAATCAAAACCATTTCACAAAACCGCTGAAGAAACACATAAGATCACATTCCACAAGCTGGAGAAACCCCACAAAAACGCTGGAGAAACACCCCACAAGATCATTCTGCAAGACCACCCACAACAATGCAAAATCAATTCACGAATCTAACGGCGACACCAACGATGAAAATGATACCAACAACGACAACACTAGCGACGACTATGACACTAGCGACAACAAGACACCAACGGCAACGGTGAAAAGTAACAAATAAAAAAAAAATTAATAACAAGTAAGCAAAAACAAAAAAAAACAATACTGTAAAAAAAAAACAATGATTATCAATCTTTGATAATCATTGTTTATATAGGAGTACATGGCCATGCAGGTGCATGGAAAACCTTTTCCCTAATTTAAAAATTAAAAAAATTTTATTAAAAAATAATTTGTCTCTTTTCTACTAACTTACTCCCATGTTTTTCAACTACTATCTAGATTTGTAAAATTAAAATATAACTAGTAAATATACTAAATTTGGTTTAAAATAGTGTTTCGATCCTACTTTAAAAAAGCTATCTGGGATTGAATTCTGATTGCTTCAACGTATTCGGTTATAATTCGGATTTTAATTCGGATTAGTAATTTCGAATCAATTTGAATTCGAGTATGAAAATTCTTTTGTGCTATGTCAACTATCATATAAAACTTTATTATAGAATTTTTTCGTGTAACAATTGGTCATGATAGTGATACCATATCAAATTTTATAATCAAAATCGATGCTATATAATTTATATATGCACAGCTCTAAGTTTAACATAGTTCAAAATAATACTTTGCGAAAATAAATAATAAGCCTCTATGAGAAAAGTTACGAAGCCATTTTTTATATTTAAATAAAAAAAAGCAATATTATTAAAAAACTAAAGAATATTTAAATATTCTATTTGGAGCCAATGTTTCATAATATTTAGAAAAAAATGCTTCATAACTTTATAAATGTATTGCACTAGAAACGATTATTTTTTAAAAAATCTAGATAGAGAAAAAATTCGATTTGTGTATCTAAAAGAAGTTTGGATATTTTTATATTAAATTTACATGATATCATATCAATGCGGACATCTAAATCTTCTGATAATGAAATGTTAAGATGATCTGATATAGATTTGATTTACTTAGTTAACGTAGCACTCCAGTGTTACACATAAAACGCAACTATAAATATGACAGTCATTTCTGTGAATGTTCTTTTCGTAATGATGCATATTTGTTAAAACTAACGTCTCAGTGCCTAATAAATACACTTGCACAATTAATTAAATAATTGAAATTTTTTTTTTGCTTGTGCCGAAAAAATGTATAAGCACAAAACTTATAAGTTAATTTTTTTTTTGAGACGTCTCAATTTATTTCGTCCAATCAGAAGTGGTGGGAAGAATTACATTATTTATTCATTTTTTTTATTTGAATTATGATATGTATTAAGATCAAAACTGTCTTTTATTTTTAAGAAATTTAAAGTATATTAATAAAATTTATTCAATGTTATTCTTCGTTCCATTCTGGCGCAAAGACTGACATTTTGTTTATGTTTCTTTTCAAAAACAGTATTTGCCCTACTAAAGTTGTGTCCAGGTTTATTCATTTAGAGCTAGTAAGATTACCGGCGTCCGAAAATAGCCTTTTGCTCGATACAGACATAGCCAGTATTGCAAGATACGACCGAGCGATTTTGGCAAGTTTGGAAAATTTTTGAGATTGTATTTTCCACCAAGATAGGGGGTCCTCAGTATCCAGTGCTTTTGGCAATGATAAATAATTTAAAATTTCATCAGAAGGTTGTTGATCGGGCAGCAACTTATCCTTTTTTTTTCTTTTCATCTGGCATTGTTGGTGATATTCTTTGTGCGAACGTGCTGAAGATCCTGGGGTGGATGGGATTGAATTGGTAGGTGGTTCGGATTCAAATACTAGTTCTTTTATTTCATCATATTCATTACGAAGTTTTTGAATAGTTTGTTGTTTTTCAGAGTCATCCCCTAAAAAATCAAGATCTTTGTAACGAGGATCTAACAGAGCTGCCATCAAACCAAGTTCACTTCGATCGTTCCAATAGTAAATTAATGCGCCATAGATGCTTTCCTTCACTTTTTCCAAAATACCTGTAGTATTTAATGGATTTTTAATCAAAATCCTTTTTTTAGTAATGTTGCTAACAATTTCTTCTTCGTCAAAATCAATAGGTTGGATTTCTTCATCCTCCAATCCAAACACCGTATCCTCATCCAAAAACAAGTCATTATTCGACGGTGTTTCAGTTGCTAAATCAAAGATTATTTCATTAATAGTTGGGACGACTTTACTTAATGTTACATAGGTATTTCCTGAGAATTCCTGTGTTGCTTCCTCGAATAGTATCAACAAATCAATAAGTTGGTCCAGAAGTTCCTATTCATTATCCGAAAGAAGAATCTTTCTTAATTTATTACTGTCTTTTTTAATATCCTGATCGACTGAAGTATATAAATCGGCTTGAAGCTGAATAATAGCATCCTTTAAAAAAAAAAGACGATCCCAGGTGTAATACATTGAGTTCCAACGTGTGCTTCACTGAAACTATAAAAAAATTGGAAATATTATTATTATATATTAATTATGTTTTTATTATGTTTTAAAAAATGTTATAATTACTAGTTATAAGTTAATAATAATAATATAAGTAATATATATTAAAACTGTTTTAGTAATATTAATAAAAACATTTTTAAAACATTATTAAACTAAATAAATTTCATATTTATAGTATAATATAAATATTTATATTTTATAAATATATCATATTATAATATATTTTATAATGATTTAGACAAATGTGTTTACCCTAAAATTTCGCAAAAAAGATTTTTTGTTAAAATATGAAGGATGGTTTCATAAGCAAAATTACGAGATATAAGCATTTTTTAAAAATAATTTTGGTTTAAAAAATATTTTTAAAAAACTTATTTTAATATATTTTTAAAATATAATAATAATGTTTTTATAATATTTTTAATAATATTAAAATAATGTATTAAAAATATTTTAAAAAAATTATTTAAATTTTTTTTTAAAATATAATAATAATATTTTTACAATATTTTTAATAATGTATTAAAAACATTTTTAAAAGTTTATTTTAAGTTATTTTTAAATAATAATAATAATGTTTTTATAATAATTTTGATAATATTAAAATAATGCTTTAAAAACATTTTTAAAAAGCTTATTTTAAACTATTTTTAAAATATAATAATAATGTTTTTATGATATTTTTAATATATTAAAATAATGTTTTAAAAACATTTTTAAAAATTTATTTAAAGTTATTTTTAAATATAATAATAATGTTTTTATAATAATTTTTATAATATTAAAATAATGCTTTAAAAACATTTTTAAAAAATTTATTTTAAAGTATTTTTAAAATATAGCAATAATATTTTTATAATATTTTTAATAATATTAAAATAATATTTTAAAATATTTTTAAACAATTTATTTTAAACTATTTTTAAAATATCATAATAATGTTTTTATAATAATTTTATAATATTTTTAAAACAAATTTAAATTTTTATTTTATTTTAAAATTTTTATTATATTATTAATATATTATAAAAATATTATTAAAATATTTTTTTATATAAAAGCATATTTATTATATTTTCAAAATATTATTATTTTATTATAAAAACATATATACATTTTTTTAAGTTTCAGTAAAGTGGACATATCTTGAATACAACGAACAACATCTGTATAACCAAGTTTTACTTGTACCCTTTCCAATCGTTCTATTTGTTTTTGATATTGAAAAAACTGAATTAATCTTCTTGCACGTGCAACTAGAACTTCTGCTGAAGCTAATCCTTTTCCAACTGCCAATTGAAGAGTATGAGCCATACATGGAAGACGTCTAATTGTTTCATATCCATCCTTTCGGTTTAACAAGGGAAAAGTTGAAACCATGTTTGTACCATTATCAGTGGTAATTGATGTTATATGATGCTCAAGTTTCCAAGCCTTAATACATTTATTAAGCTCTTCCACAATAACTTTACTACTATGTGGCGAGAGAACGTATTTATTTTCTAGCATTATGTCTTTAATTTTAAAATTGGGCATAATCCATGTTGCTGTAACCCCAAATACCCATGCTTTGCTCTACTGGACCAGAAATCGATTATAAGAGAAACGTTTTCGGCTGTTTGGATAAGAAGGTTTAGTAAGTTTTCGCGATTATATTTGTAACTTTTAACTATCATCGTTCTAATTTTTTGTTCTCCTGGAATAGAAAAAGAAGGATCAAATTCTGCCATTTTTTCTCTATAGGCTTCGTTAGTGACTGTTGAAAGAGGCTGATTAGAAGGTAGCATCCATTTAAGAAGTGTTTCTTCGCATCGTTTTTGAATATGAGGAGAATGGGGACGAGCATTTCGAACGAAATCCGTAATTTTGAAATTCCGTGGCTAAAAATTAATAGTATTTATAAATTAATTAGTATTTATATAAAATTAGTACAGTAGTATAAGCGTATATTAGTGATCAGATTAATATCAGTCGAGAATATATGGGCTGCAATTGTGATTCATATATTTCTGATAGATATTTAATCCGATCACTGATATATGCTCATATTACTATACTGATGTTTTTTTTATTTATACAATAGCGGTATTAATGTCCAGTTGTTGTTATGTACTGCCATACCAAAACTTTGTATAGTAAAGTTTTAAAATTCTTATTAGACAGAGCTGATATTATAATCAGCTTCGTCTAATAAGAATTTTGTGTAATAAATATATATTATCCGGCAGCTTTATATGATTTATACCAAATAAATTAATTATTTGGTATAAACTATATAGTTGCCGAAAAATAAAATTGTTATTAGGCAGACTATCGTTAGATTGTTTTTGTTTTTGAGCGAAAAGATGAAGCATTGGAGGATTGTGATGTGGATTTGGGATGTGGATTTGTTAAGTAAAGGTGAAAAAAAAATAAATGAACGAGATTACAAAGTCATTTGTAGAGGTGGCAAAGCAAGGACTTTTGTTAAAGCTTTGCATGTGTTGTGTAAAAAAGATGGAGGATGACCGAAATTTTTATCTGTATGAACTGAAAGAAAAAAAGAGCAAGAGGATTTAAAAACTTTTGGTTATGAGAACTATAATGACAAAAAAAATCTTGGAAAATGAGAGGTAACTTAATTACTTGGACCTCTAAAATTAATTGATGTTTTACGAGCTGCCTTTTTGGTTTTTTATTCTCGTGTTAAAAAGATTTAAGATCAGCCTAAGAAGTTGAATTCCTTTGGAATTCAATTTCTTAGTCTGATCATAAATCCTTGACCAAATAAACTGGCAGTGCTTGCCTGATAACTATTAAGTATTATTCTATTTTCTATTTATATAATACCTTTTTTGAATCTACATTATCTTGTGAAGTGATTTCATATTCATCTCTAAGGTGCATAATAAGATTGCCCGTTGAACTTCCCACATTTTTGTATTTTTGATTACATTTTTTTCCATCTTCATTCACGATATTACAGACTCGTGTCTCTTTACCGTTATCATCAACTACTTTATCGAAGTATTCATGGGTAAACGATAGAATTTTATGCTTGTACCATCTTTTAGTCACAGGTTTGTTAACAAAATAAAAAAAATAGAATTATTATTCCGAAATCTTGGCTTTATTATTAACAATAATTTAACACCTTTTTCCTTGTTTTTTAAAGATGTAGGAGGATGAGCTATTGTTTGAATGCTGGACGTATCAGTTGTTGGTAAATAAAGAGTTTTAGTTGAAGTAACTGAACTTTCTGTAATTTCTGAATTAACATCGTTATCGTTATAATATTCGTCATCCTCCATCATCTCACGATAATATTCCAAATCATTATCCATTGTTTCTAAAGTTTCCATTGCGACTTATATCTAATAAATTCAGATGCTTGGTTTTCACAAGAGAACCTATTTATCTGACTAACGTGCAACGAATTGTAATACGTTTATTTGTAAGTTTTATCAACTCCCTTTATATATCATTGATATTTACAAACCAGTCAATCTAGTTTATTACTGTTACAGTAGGGAGGCCTTCTTTTACTCCTTACTATAACAACGACACGGCTACAGGGATCCTTTATCAGTTTATAGAGGTGTCCAAGAGGTAGGTATAATTCCTTAGTCTGTAAGAAATTATACTCTTCTCTAAGGACAGTTCGGTAGAGTATTCAATAAGGAATTATCAATTTTACTATTACTTGATAATAAACTTGGTGTTATTCAGATAAATAGTTTCTTTATTAATAATCTAAGATAGGGCTATCCTTAGGTTTCTGTTCCTAAGAATTCCCAGTATAAGATGTATAATAAATATAAGAGAAGTGGGGGTGTCTTGGTCTAGTTTGACTAAGAGAAATTCTGTGTCTTTAAATACATTTTAGAATAAGCGTTATAAGCGTTGATTTACAATAATAAATACTATAATCTACAAGAGCAACATAAGCGTTATAAACGAAATAAGAGTAATAAGCGGTATAAGCGCTATAAGCGTCATAAGTGTTATAAGCGTGATAATCGTTATAAGCGTTATAATCATTATAAGCGTTATAATCAGTATAATCGTTATAAGCGTTATAAACGTTATAAGCGATATAAACTATTCTAAATGTCTACTTCTTAAGATTATAAAATACACAATAAAATAATAATAAAATACAATAAAATAATGACTATTTATTCTATAACATTTTCATCCCCTTAAGAAAATTTACTCTGTAAATTCCTTCTCTAATGCAGTATAATTTTTAAGAGAATTATATACTATTTAATTATAAAATGTTAAAAGTGTTTCGAAATAAATAATAAAGTGTTACGGTTTCTGTATCTAGATTTTAAGTGTAAAGTATCAAATTTGTTAAAGTCTTTGTCTATTGTTGTCTTTTCTGATTAATTGTTTTAATGTTCGTCGTGTACTTCATGTAGCTCCGAAGTAAGTAGCTCAAGTAGTTGTATTACGTATATTTTCATGGCTCCGGCCCTTAGTTTCATTTACGACTTATAGTACGTGTTCTGTCGGTTTTGATCATAGTATAATGACTATATTACACTAAAAGATCATGTGTACTGTTAAATTTTAAAATTTTCTGATTAACACATGTAAATTAAATTTAATTTTCTTTTTTTTTTTCCATTAGAACAAAGATCTTGGGACCGTTGTCGTTCTTGGAGTCCTCGTTTAGTCTTGGAGCCATAGTTCTAGGTCGAGGTGCATTCGTGGTGTAGTCGGTGTCTTTGATTCGAATGTCTTTGGTGTCGTCATTTTTCGGGGTCGACGTATTCGTGCAATCTTGTCGTAGGCAGGTTTACATTGTGGAGGTAGGTGCCAGTTTTGTTATTCTTCATAAGTTGTAGTTCTACCAGGTTTTTCATTCACGTAGCCCCTCATTCTTCTAGATTTCGTCGTCGTCGTCGGTATTCTTTGTGGGCATAGATTTCATTGTTCGTAGTGTTCCTTTGGTAGGCCTCATAAGGTGGTCGTCCCATTTTTGTCTTTGCATCGTGGGTCCTGTGCTGGGAGTAAGCCTTGGTAAGTTTTTATTCACTTAACGCTTCTGGCATATTTCTTCAAAAAGGGGTCTCGTTGGGTCTGGGGTCTGGTTCTTCGTTTTCGGTAGTGCCGGTTCAGAGGCTAAGTATTATGTTTCTTTTTCTAGAATTTTCTTTGACTTTGGTATCTTTCCTCTTTATTAACTTCTTCGCCTTGGGTATGGTCCATATCTTCCTTCGTCAGGTACCTGGGTCTAAAACTTGTTTCCTATGGGGTCTTGTAAGACAGTCGTCCTGTTTTTATCTCACTTGAGGGTGATGGTGCTTAGGTAATGCTGTCTGATTCTTTCGTCTTTAGTAGGGTCTTTCTTGGGTCTTTGACGTAGGCGAGGTATGGTTTTGTCTTGATCTTCGTTTGGGGCTGTCTTGCTTTTCTTGGTACTGAACCTCTTATTCTTGTACGTACGTTGGAACTTGTCGTTCGGGTGGTCATGTACTAGAGTTTTCATTTTCTGGTATAGAGTTCCGGTACTTGAGGTAATTTTTGGTTGGTCTTAATCTACTCCTCTGTATGTTTCGGAAGGTCTTGTTTATACTTGTGGTCCCTTCCGGTATCAGCTAAGTATTTTTATTTGTTTGTTTGTTTGTTTTTTTTTTTTTTAACTAATTAATTATATATATATATATATTTTTTTTCCTGTTTCAGGGATAGGGACTCGAAGTAACCAGCTTCCTTTGGTGGGACATTGGTAGTTTCAGGATTTGGACTCTTCGATCAACTTTTTCTTGTTTAGATCAAAGGTATTGGTGGATTAAATTCGGCAAAATGTATTCGACTTGGTCATTTGAATGGGAACCTTCTTAGAGAGTCGAGTTGATACTAGGATCGAATGTTTATGTGGATACGCTTCTTTCTTTGATTAATAAAGTCGGATTTAAGATAGAATTAGAGGGTGGAAAACGATTCATTAGGTTTATAGTTATGGGGGTAGGAACAGGGTCTAGGAATCGGGTTTGGTGGGTTGTGAAGTAAAATCGGATTTGGGTAATTAGGAATAATTATTTAGGATTAGAGGTTCGGGAATTAGATAGTAGGATGGAGGTTTCGACTAGATGTAGTTTGTAATTAGGAGTAGGATCAGATTTTTGGAGAACGATGTATTAAACAAAAAAAATAATGTAAATAAATAAATAATTAATAAATAAATCTCTAAATAAATGCGCATAAAAGAATTGTTGTGCTATAGCATATATATATCATGGCACTAAGAATCGGGAAATGGATAAAATTTGTTGCTTCGCTCTGCGATAGCATATACGTCACGGGATGCCGTTAACTTCCTAATTTGGGAGTTTCGGCATTTAGAGCTTTTTATCGAAATAAAGTATAAATCTAGTTAAGTGACCTGAAAATATAAAAGTGTATTAATTCATTCAAGCATTCCTTGCCTCAATTTAGTTAAAATTGGTTTCCTTTCAATAAGAAAAAATAAGATTTTAATTTAAGCCTTTTCCTTAATTTCATTAGAATTGGTTTCCTTCCAATAAATGTGAAATAATATTTTAAGCCTTTGCCTCAACTCAATAAAAGTTGGATCCAAAAATAATATTGTTTACAAAAATTCTGTATCTACAATAACTACTGTGTTTTCAAAAGATAAAATAAAATGTCCATTATTATTCTATTTTAGAATAATTTCAAAACCAGTTATCCAAAAAGAAGAGTCCATGAATAATTTTTTAAGAGAGTAAGAAAAGTGTTAATTTGTTTAAACAAGAAGTTTAGTTATTAGGCTGCAAAGTTGAACTATAAGTGTCCATGTTTCAAGTGAAAAATAATAATTGTTTTTTATTAAAAGACTAGAAATTGACTT
>QKWP01000695.1:60623-79745 GCA_003550325.1 Gigaspora rosea
ACAATAAATAAATATGCAGAAAAAAATCGGGAGTAACTTATAAAGCGATTTTTGGTCAATCGATTATAGTCGCTACATAGTAAAGTCTAAATTTTACTAAGCAAATCGATTAAAGTCGCATAAGTAACATTGTTCAGCAGATCAAAATACGCGTACACTGAAAATTTCATACAAATCGGAGAACTTTTTATTATTTGACTTTTAATTTTTACGTTCAACAGTTTTTTTTTTTATAAAAAAAAATCCGTTGAACGTAAAAATTAAAAGTCAAATAATAAAAAGTTCTTCGATTTGTATGAAATTTTTAGAGTACGTATATTTTGATCTGCTGAACAATGTTACTTATGCGACTTTAATCGATTTGCTTAGTAAAATTTAGACTTTACTATGTAGCAACGTTCATCGATCGTATGGGTAGCTTATTTTTGGAACTAAAAATTTTGTTGAATTTGAACATGGTTAACTACCGCCCTTCTTTTTCTAGATATGTTTCTGATTTTCCCTTCGTCACTTTTTTTTGTGTAATTATGTTTTTGGCTTTGGTGGTTAACATGATCATACTGGTACTCAGATCTAAAATTGTATAATTTATAGTAAATTTGAACTTATATGATAAGTTTGTATAAAGCTTTTAATAAAATTAAGTGTATAAAGTTATATTAAAATTTTGAGTCTGAATCTGAGTTATATCAGAGTTCTTCGGGGTCCTGGGACAGAGGTCCCCTATTACTTCTAAAAGTTGCCAAGGGCGTCTCTAAAAAGAAGAATAGGGACTCGTTCCTATCCAAACAAGGTGGGGAGCTCGAGGGTTCAACGGAAGGGAAGCAAAAGAAAAAGCAAAAAGAGGAAGAAAAAAAGAAAGAGAATAAGGTGGAAGAAACAGAAAACGTTAATTTTAGTGTACTAGGAATAGGATTTCATAATGTAAATAATTTAAAAACAAATAAGGGAAAATTAGATACTATCGTCAACTTTATGGAGGAGAAGAGGATTAGCATAATGGGTTTAGCAGAAACAAATTTGACAGAAAAAGAAGGGAAGTTCATGCTAAGAGAGAATAAAAACGTAAGAGGTTTCTGGTCGGCAGCAGAAGAAGGGAAGAAAAAAGGATCTGAGGTTGGAATTATAATAGATAAAAGGTGGGAAAAACACATGGTGAAAGTAAACAGAGAGAATCTGTATATATTGGATTTGGGGCTAGATTTCAAGGGCCTTTCGATAAACATCATAGTGGTATATGTAGCGCCAACTAGTGCGGAAGTGCAAAAAATTATATATGAGTACCTAAAAGAACGACTAAGAAGCATAAAAGCAAAGAAGAAAGAACAAAGATGTATAGTCATAAGAGATTTCAATGTGAATTTGAACCAAACGGGAAAAATTAATGTAGAAGAATGAAAAGAAAAAGAAGAAAAGAAACAAATACTCTAGCTTCTAAAAGTGAAAAGGTTTTTAGACGTTTTCTATAAGCCCGATTCTCTAGGACAGCCGACGTGGAGATGTAAGGAGATACAGTCAAGAATTGATACTATTTGGGTCGATAATCATTGGAAACAAAACGTTTTGTTATACAAAACTAAGGATATATTGTTCAGGACAGGTAGTGACCATCAAGCGGTACTCATACAAATAGAAACCGGATTAAATATGCGAAAATGAAATCAAGCAAGAAATAGAAGATTAGGAAAGAAAAGGCTATAGATAGATATAGAAAACATTAATGAAAAGATATGGGAAGAATACCAAGCCAAGCTGAACTTGAAACTAAAAACTAGAATCGTAAAAAGAAGCAAAAGAGCAAAAGACCTGAGTAAAGACCACACAGAGCAGCAAGAATTAGAATTAGAGTTGGAAAGTAAAACTCTGGACCAGCTATGGGATATTAAAGAGAACAGTATAAAAAGAGTGGTCGTAGTTGCACTTTCAAAAAAGAAAAGGACTCTTGTATTAGAGGATATATCATATATAGATACAGATATAAAGAAGCTAAAGAAGGATATACATACGTTGGGAAAATGGTGCAGAAAGTTGAGAAAGAATAGAGAAAAGGTCCTGGCAGAGCAGAAGATAAGGGATTTAGAAGTCTTTATAGAACGGCTAAAGGAGCGGTAGAAATTAAATATGTTAAATGACTACTCAGAAATATATAAATCCTTAGAGGTATGGTGAACAGTTTTGTCTAAAAGGTGGCATTACGCTATTAAAAATGAAGAGGAAAAAAGAATCAAAGCCTGTATAGAACCTAGATATGAAATGATAGTTAAAGGTCAAAGAGGCATGATAGATAGTCTGTTGAATTGGGCACAAAAAAGAATCCAATTAGATAGGGTAATTAAACATATGGAAAAAGAGGAAGAGGAATTAGTAAACAAACCAAAGAAAGTGTAAGAAGAAGTAAGAAAGCATTTTGCAGAGCAGTTTAGAAAACGACAATCCATGGCAGGAAACTTACCAAATAGATGGAAGAAAAGGTTTCATCCGATAGAAGGAGTAGAGTCAATCTGGTATAAACACTTACTAGAAAAAGTATCATTAGATGAATAGGAAGAAGCACTAGAACAAACCAAAAACAAATCGGTACCGGGGATGTCAGGTATTACCTACCCAATAATAAAGAAAGTTGGAGGCTATGCAAAAAGGATTTTCCAGTATATGGCAAGTAGATGCCTAAAAGAGGGGAGCATGCCAAAAAAATGGAAGCTCGGCATGCTATACCCAATACCCAAGAAGGAAGAGTGGGTTATAGGTTGAACAATGTCAGACCCATTTTCTTATTAGAAACCTTTAGAAAGTCAGTAGTTAGGGTATTGAATAACAGACTGGGGGCAATCCTTAAGGAAAAAGACATTTTGAAGAGAAGAAATTTTGCAGGATTGCAAGAAGAAGGAACAGCGGCACCGATACATTTGCTAAACTGTATACTGGAAGATGCACGGAAAAATAAAAAGGAAATTTGGATCTTGTTCCAAGACAAAAAAAGCTTTCAATTCAGTAAATATTGAAATGCTACAGCTAGCGTTAGAGCATATAAAATTCCCAGTAGGAGCAGTAGATTTCATAACCAATTTATACAAGAATAGAGAAATTGAGGTTATAAAAGGAGTAGGAAATACAGAGAAATTCATCGCAGGTGATGGAATAAACCAGGGGGAGGTCATATCGCCCCTGGTCTGGAAAATATTCTATGGTCTGCTTCTAGTAGAAATTCAATAAGGAAGGGATAGAGGTTACAAAATGCAGTTGAATTGGCCACTTAATTTGCAAAGAGGTGAAATAGAAGTACAAGAGCTACAAGTGCCAGTTTTAGCATATGCGAACAATACTACATATCTGGTAAAAGACAAGTCTGAGTTAGAACAAATACTCGAAGTAGCATAAGACTTTTACAAAGTAAACGATATAGAAATCAATAGTAAGAAGTTAGAGCTACTAGTTCTAAATACGCATAACAAGACTATAGTACAAGAAGGTATAAAATTTGGGCCAAAGAAAAAAATAATCTGTAGTAAAAAAGAAAAAGATCTAACGAGATTTTTGGGCGTATGGTTGTCTAAAAAATCAGAAATCAGGCAAGTAGTTAGAATAGCGAAAGAGGAAGTTCTGGCAATCGTTAAAGGAATTAAAAGAAAAAGGGCCTCTTTAGCATACATGGCATATTTAAACAATGTTGTACTGCTTCTACATCTGAAATACAGATTGCAGCACTGTATCCTGTTTCGAGAGAACTGCGAAAAGCTGCAGAGCTCTCTTCTGATGCTAATCAAAAATAAAGCAGGAATGATAAAGACAACTCCAAATTCAGTATTAATACACTCAAACATAGTTGGAGTTAAGTCGATTTGGCAAAATCAACTTGCTCATTACTTCACAGAAATAACATCTAGGTTAAATAACAAAAGTGATGTGGGACAAGCAGTATGGCTAAGACTAAAACAGGTGCAGTTGAATTGTAAGAGCACAACATGCATACTAGGCTTGGAAAAAGAAAGAATAGAGAAATGCAAAGTGAAAAATAATCTAGCTTGCAAGGTTGTGCTTGAAGCAAAAACACTAAATATTAGTTTCAGATCAGAAGAGCTAGAAGCGAAATATAAAATAGAAGAAACAGATATGGAGATTGTAGGCCTAGTTAAAGAAGAAGACCTGCAAAGTTATCTTAAAGAAAGAAGGTAAAATATCTTTCTGCTAGAGCAAGTTTTGGATACAAAGAGCGAGAGAATACTTACATAGAAGCAGGTTAAACAAATAAGGGGTGTGACAGCAAAAGGAAGAGCACCCAAATGGTACACAAACCTTGAAGTAAGCATACTAGAAGACTTGTATAGCAGGAAACTAAAAGCTCCACAAGAGAAAGAAAACTTCCTATATATAAAAGCCAATCTGGAAGCAATTAGTGAAGATAAACGAAAACGAAAATGGCTAGTCTTCGGAAGAGGAAGTAATAAAACAGAGCTAGGAAAGATCATGAGTAAAAAGACCCCACAGAAATTCCTTATAGAACACTGGAGAAAGAACTCAGTGAACAAGCAAGGCCTTGCTATAATCAAACAGTGCGGGGGCTGTAAACTAAAAAACGAAGAAGCAGAGCCAGGTCCTGTATGCCAAGCAAGTATAAAGGTCCGGGATAAAAAAAGGGTACTAAACAAAAAGTGGCTGGAGAAGATAGAGACCTCTAACAAAAAATGTAAAAAGCTAGATATCCCTTGAGAGAACGTAGTAAAAAAATACCCTGAGATCACGGAAATAGAAAAACAGAGTATGGTGGAGATACCTATAAATGCCATTAATGAAGAGTACATAAAAGCTAGTATTATAGGACAAGAGGCAATAGAAGAACTAGAAAAGGTGGCAGAGAGGATATGCTCATGGAAAACAATAAAGGCTTATACAGATGGGTTCTTAACTAACTCAAAGGAAGAAGGAACTCGAATAGGTATAGGATGGGTAGCAATTAATAAAGCAGCTGTTCATGTCGGACAAAGTAAAGAAACATTTTGTTGTAGATTAGAGAAATGGCTCTTTTCAACTTGGGCAGAGTTGGGAGCAATATGGACATTACTACTGGCGGCCCCTGAGAAAGCAAAGGTGCAAATATATACCGACAGTCTTGTAGCAATACAGGCGATCAAGAAGACAGGAAAGCTCAAAAAGTTAAGAAGTTGTCTTAAGATGCAGAATGCAAGCCTACTTTGGCAGATTTTTCGAATACAAGAAATCAAGAAGCTGACAGTAGAGATGCACAAAGTTAAGGGGCACAGTGGCATTGTAAAAAATGAAGAAGCAGACAAACTTGCAAAAAATAGGGCCAGAAGCAATAGCGCTATAAGTATTAAGTGGCCCTGAACCAAGATTCAGCAGGTAGTCCCATATTGGAAAAACTTTATAATTGATAGCCCGATTAGAAAGTTCATGAGTCAAATAGTAGCAGCAATACAGAATGCAGAATGGGTAGGACTCAAGAGGTTTGAAGAAAGGAACTTTGAAAAAGAGGAAGGTAGTATAGATTGGAAAGAGACATGGCGATTTTTAGGAAGGTATAAAGGAAGGAGATGTATGAATGAAAAGAAAAATAAGGAATGGGTTTTTAGAACGAAGTGCCTTAATAGCCTACTGCCTATGATGTCAGAGCTTAGGTTAAGAAGGCCTGACCTATACAAAACAGACATGTGCAGCAGGAGCCAGAAACGGTAGAACACCTGACAAGCTGTATGGACTATCAGGAAATTTGAAAATTGATAGAAGAAGAAACATGCAAGAGTTAAAGAAAATACTTCAGGAAGATTCCAGTGCTGCTGCGGAAGTAGCAATACAGGAGTTGGAAAGAAGGATTTTTGGCAAAGGGGAGGAAGAGAAAAAAGTTATAAGAAGCCATCTAATTCAAGGTCTTATATCTCGAAATTGGAAGAAAAAGGTAGAAAGTCTAATAAAGGACAAAGCAGGGTCAAGAAGGGCTTTGGATACAATTATTGAGACTATTAGCATAAGGTTTCGGCAGCATATTTGGAATTTCAGATGTGAATTTCAAAATGACTGGGAAAAGGTAGAGGGGATAACTACCTTAGTGAAAAGAAAAAGCCGAAGCAAAAACAAAAACTAAAGTAGTGAAAGAAAAGAAAATATCGTTCCGAATAGCAAAACTAGGCAGATCACAGAACATAGCCTAAAGAGAAAGAAGAAATGGAAAAACAGAGCGAGAGTTTTAGCAAAATCAAATATAAACAACTTAATCCTAGAGGGAACCAAACCGACTTGGTCTTCATGGGTTAAGTTTAAATATCTAGATTCAGAAACATTTGGCGAAACTGACATGGCAAGCGATTGCCAGCCGGTGACAGGAGGAAACATATTCTCAGTAAGTTGAGAATCCTAATCGAGGCAAATAATTGCTAGGCGGGTCACACTTGGACGTAAAGTTGGGTGAGCTTTCTGTTAGAATAGAATTACAATATATATGTAAATATTAGTTTTTTATATATAATAAAGTCTATAGACACAGAAGGCAGGATTGCTAAATTTAAAAAAAAAAAATAAAAAATAGGTCAAAGTAAAACAACAAAAAATAAAAATTACCCTTTTTTTATACAATTATCAATTCACCTGACCAGCAAAAAATCTGACTAAAAAAATAACAAAAACAAAAAAAAGTCAAAATACTTACTAATAAACATAAAGAGAAACACTTATAAAGTTAAATTTTTATTAATTTAACATTTCTTTAAAAAGAATTTGAAGTAAAAATTTAGTAATATACTATACTATACTTTACAATTAGAATTATGATTAGGATTACAATTATAATTAAACCAACATATTATTTAAAAATGCGAGGATAAAATCTTTGAACTGATTGCACCAAAAAGAGTAAACATGGCAAAAGTTTTGAAAATCTTGGCTGTAAACATCCAAGAACCTGTTAAAAAAAGAGTTCAAGTTATATTATTTATATTTTTTGTTTTTATTTGTATTTTGTATTACTATTTTTCAAGTACAAAAAAAACAGGAGCAATCTTATAATGATGTTAAAAAAAAAAGTAAAACCTGGATTATACATGAGGACAAAATTATTTTGGGTTCTAAAACCTGAAATTAAAATTTGAAGATGAAATTGTTTTTGACCTATTTTACTTAAAAGACGAAATTATTTGATACTTTTTTGAATAGACGAAATTATAAGAAACATATCTATATAAATTTTATTTGCTCTTTCTTATAAAAAATTTTAATTTTAATAAAGATAAAAGCAAGGCCTCACCTTAACATTTAAAAAAAAAAATTTTTAATTTTCTCTAATGAAAATGAAATAGGCCTTTTTCAAAAATCAATTTCGGTGGTATCACTAACCTGGATCACATTCCAGTAAAATTCACTATATAAAATCAAAAATCAATTTTTTAATTGTAAAGAGTTTTTTTATCAGCTTAGAGTAATGGTTATAATAAATTTACTAATTGCAATAACTCAGGTTTATTAGTCTTGTCCAGAGTTGGAGGCATAGCAAATTTTTGGGCATGCTTCAGAGGGCATGTTTTGCAAAGAGCATGCCTCTCTATATACTGGAGCATGCCTTTCAAAAGGATCTGATTAACTCACCAATAATCACTTTGTAAACATTACATTTTACTGACAATTACTAAGAAGTTTATTTTATTGATAGTTTATTTTACTAAAGCTTATTTTATAAACAAAGTAATTCTGGTCAATATCGGATTAGAATTAAACTTTGTTCCTTTATAAAAAAAAACTTGTCAATGAAATGAGCTTCAGTAAATAAACTGTTGGTAAAATAAACTTGGTGAATTATTGTTGATAAAATGTGCTATATATAAAGTAATTGTTGGTAAAATAATAGAGATTAAAATAAAAGTATATACTATAAAAAAATATTTGTAGTCTGATTGATCAATCACTAAAATTAATATGATAGTAAATTAGCCAATCATACATAGCTATAGATCATATGATAGGGCATGCCTTTTGGTTAAAGGACATGCGCCTAGGCATGCTCCAGGTGCATGCCCCATGGGCTTGCATCCAACCTTTGTGCTTCCAACCTTGGCCTTGCCGCATTTTAATTATTATCCGACAAACTCATATCATATAATTATGATTAATGATGCTGCCCGAAACTATTTTGAGCTAATGACCGAAACCGAAACTCACCGAAACTAATCTGAAACTAATCTGAAACTATGGTGAAATTCCGAAACTATGGCGAAATTCCGAAACTATGCCGAAATTCCAAAACTATGCCGAAATTCCGAAACTATGCCGTAATTCCGAAACTATACCGACTTACTAACAAACTACTTACCCGATGATAATGATGCTGCCCGAAACTATATAGAGTCAATAACCGAAACTGAAATTGGTTTTAATTAAACGAAACTAACTTCGAAACTATGTCAAAATCTTTCCCAAGCAATCCCTTTTCTAATAACCGTTTCTCTGACGTGTTGGCTCTACGCAGCCTTGTGTAATTTTTCTTCCACAATCATTTAATTGAAAATCACTTTCCCAACAATTCAATCCTTTCCGACAATTACAACCCCTCTAATAACCATCCTTCCCGACAACCTTCTTCTTCTAACAACCTTCCCTTTTCCTAACAACTTCTCTTCCAACAACCTCTCCTTCCTTAAACTCACCCCTTCCCTGACATCACTACTTCTGCAATACTTCTCACCACAAACACGTCCCCGCAATCACTTTTCAAAAACCTCCACTATTCTCATCACGCTAAATATTTTGCCGCAGTTAAATGTATTAATAATAAAATAAGTTATTAAAAAATAAATCGCTTAATAAAATAAATCAAAATTTGTATAAAGATTAATTTTAAAAAAAAGAATCATTACCAGGAACGCAGCCATGCAAATTGACGGAGTGTATGGTTACCTTCCATCTAGAATGATAGTTCGCAAAATCTTGCATTTGATTGGGCGTTAAAAAGCTGTCATTTCATATGCCAAATGTGCTATGCTGGTGTACCAGTGTTTTATGCTTAATTTTTTCGATTTTTAGTTAGTTATCGTTATTTATTTCTTATTTTGGAATATTTTGTAGCATAGTCGGGTGATTGAATCTCCAAAAAGCCCCAAACGGGGTAATCAAATCTCCAAACTGGTAATCAAATCTCCAGACGGGTGATCAATTACTCGTTTGGAGATTTGAATCTCCAAACAAGTAATTAAAGCTCCCATACGAATTAAAAATATATAAGGGTTTTGTTTTAGCATATGGAGGAAGAACAAGTAGGGTTGTAGATAGTATTTCTGTAATAATCCAATGTATTGTTCATATTATTAAAGAGGACCCTTATACCTGTAATATGTGTGTTAGTTATCGTTTTAAACCATTTAATCTTAATCACAATTTGTTCACAAACCGGCCAAATTTCATCAAGTTCTCCCAACCGGTTGTAACACCAGATTTGGTATTTGCGTTATTCTGAGAACGCAGTAATATGTATCATATGATGGACCAAAATCGAGTAAAATATTCTCTATCACTATCAGATTCAAATTGTATTTATTGTGATCTATTTCGATTTTATTGAGTTTTTACTTAATATTCTATTCAGTAGCATCAACTTACCAAAAATTACTTCACAGACAACTTAATTCGCAGAGAATTTAATTACAGGTAAGATTATTTTACAATCGATTTATTCACAAACTAGTTTGTTTTATTGGCAGTTATTTCAATAACATCAGATTTCACAGACAAATTAATTCTAGTCATTTTCGTTAGAATTAAGTTTAAAATTTACTGTAAATTCTCGAAATAGCAGGCATGGACTTTGTTCCGAGAATTTACGGTAAATCTGATGCAATTTATGAAGAAATTGTTGCTAAATATATTGTTAACAAAATGAATTTGTCTGTGAATTAACCGTCTGTAGAATAATCGTCTGTAAATTAATTGTCTATGAACTAAGTTGTCTATAAAGTGATTGTTAATGATTTAATACAAAATATATAACAAAGCAAAAAGTGCAAAGATAGAATGAAAATAAATTCGAACAGCTTATTTGGTAATACAGTCGCACCCCCCTAAGTGCACACCCCCTAAGTGCACGGTATATGAAAAACCTCTTTAAGTGCACGGCCCCTCTTGGTCCCAAACAATATAACAATTATAAATTTTAACCCCTCTAAGTGCAAACCCCCTCTAAGTGCACATTTTGGCTTTTTTTCACTATGGTCCCGAGGGCATGCACTTAGGGGGGTGCGACTGTATAGTCGACTGGAATTATGACAAGTATTATAATGTTGGGCAACGGTATTGTGATCATCGATCACCGTAACAAAGACGATTTTATTAGTAGAATTTAAGTGTTTATGAAAAAAGTAAAATTAGATAATTATAAGAGTTTCACAATACTTGTATATATAATTGCAGAATTAATATAAATAAAAAGAGCAAAAGGTAGTCAGTTGACTGTAACGAATAAAGAGAAGAGAGGCGTATAGTAAAGAACTTTACGCCTGAAAGTTGTTTCAATGCGTGTCTTGTTTCAAGTGAGACGTTTATAAATTGATAACCAGTTGAGCAAGATAACAGTTACATCACGTTCCTGGTTTTAGTGCGACTGCGTCGCGCAGCTACCCTAATAAATAAAAAAATAAAAGTTTAAATTAAGATTATAAAAAATCAAAGATTTTGCCGACCAATCAAATTTTAAAATCACATGTAAAGTTTGTAACTCAAATTTACAAACTTATATTATGCGATCTTAAAAACTTGGTTGGCTGGCAAAAATTTTGTACAGTATTTTTTTTTATATTTTTGTTTTCTTATTTTTTAATTTTTTTTTGTTTTTACGATATTAATTTTTTTTTGATTTATTGCGGTTTGCATAATTTTGTGTATTCTTTATGATTAAACAATTGCGATTGCGACTGCGATTGCTAAAGCCATTCAATCTGAGTTTGTGCTCAGATTTATAAATTGGCTAGCTTTAGCAATCGTGATCGCAATCATAATCATTTAATGATAGAAAAAATTAATCGTGTGGGTCACAAAATTATACAACCCGCAATAATTTAAAATATTTTTTTAATTTATGTTTTTTTTTTTTTACTTAAACGGTAATTTTTTTTATTTTTTTTTTTGTTTAATAATTTATTTATTTTATAATTATTTTCAAATATACCGAGAAAAGTGGTAGTGCGTTGAAATGGTTGTAGAAAAAATTGTTGGCAGTGTCGAAAGAGTAGTGAAAGGTGGTGTTGGGAAGGGTGGTCTGGGAAGAGTGGTGTTTAGAAAGAGAATGTCAGAAAAGGTGACGTCAGGGAATAATGGTGTTTGAAAAGAGTAGTATTGGAAGAAGGGTGGTGTCGGGAAAGGATTGCCATTAGGGAAGGGATTGTTATCAGATAAGTGGTTTTGTAGAAAATAGGATAGTTGGTAGAGAAATGTTTTACAAGGAAATAGTTGTCAGATAGGCAATTGTGTTAAGGAAGAGGTTGTCAGAGAGTTGGAGAGGGGATTGATTAGGAGAATGATTGTTGAAAATGAAATAATATCAAACTATTATATTAAATTTTCAATTTTCTCAAGTTTCAGAATTTTGTCATAGTTTCGGAGTTTTGGAGTTTCGGTTAAGTTTAGGCAAGTTTCGGCTTGAAGGGTAATGCTCGAAACTAGTAATACCAGTTTCGGTTTTGTTTAACCCAAAACTATGAAGTTTCAGGCAGCATCATTAATCATGATATTATTTCTTGTTATTTTTTCCTGTGTTATGATGTAAACATGTTTATTTAAATTAAAACTCAGCAAGCAACTTCCTACCAATTATGATTATAAATTGCCGAATAACACTGATATTTGGCAAATTGTCAAATGCAGTAATTTGGCAAATTATTGGCTATACGTGCTGCAAAGTGGCACGTGATCATTTGCCAAATTACTATTATTTCTACAATTTTTGCCCAATATTGTATACTTAATTACCAATAACAAAAAAAAAATCTGACTATTTATCTACTTGTAGAATAATCAAATTCATTAACTAATTGTTATCAATTTAAACAGGCTATCTAACACCTTATAACTCACAAAAAGATTTAATTTAATTAATTATTTAAATTAATACCCGTAGGCATTATTTTGAATGATGGGCAAATTTAAATATAATTTAGGCCGAAATTCAAAATAGTACTCCCGAATATTATTTCAAACTATATAATAAAGAATGCAAGTTTCGCTTATAATAATTATAACAAATTTACCAGCTCGGGCCAACTCGGGTTTAATCTCGTTTAATTAAAAAAATTACTGTAACTTCAATTCTAAACTTAGGTTATATGATTATGATTATAAAGCATTGATTCTGCGATATGACTTGTGAAGTTTGAGTCGAGGCCGAGAAATATACTATAGAAGAAAGTGTCACAATGTAAATATAATATAAATTGAACTTGAAAAAGGTCTAGGCTAAGCGGGGCAAAAAGCCATACAAAAAAAATTTGTCAATGCCATTTATAATGTAAAAAAAAAAAAACAGATTTGCAAAGAGACCAAGCCGAGTGCTATATGAAGATTGCCATTTATAAGCTTTTCTATTTACATTTAAAACTAGCCGTGTGTATTGAGTAGAGTTATTTTATTTCCATTAAAAAAAAGACAAGCTAATTATTTAAATTCTTTAGAAAAATTTAATTTCAATGTTTTTTTACAATAAAATTATCAGTAATTGGTAACATCATGTTATATGTCATGTCTTATGCAATTTAGTTAGCCATTTCTAATATGAATATGTAAAGTTTCACTCGCCTCTTACTTACGTACAGTACATACGAGGTGAGTGTAAATTTGCATATTCATACGGGAATAGTCGAATAAGAAAATCATTAAATGCTTACATCAGACATCAGTTCGGGAGATAATAGCTGATTATTCATGACTAGAGATTGGAGCCGTTTACCATTTAAAAATTGCTTCATAGTTCCAGGCAGAATTATGTTTGTTGTGGGCCAGAATTATTTTAAAGTCAGCCAAATTAAGTGATTAAACAGTTATACAATTAAACGATTAAGAAAAACTTTAGGCAGTTAATCCCTATTCACGAAAATTACTGTTTTCTGGTAAATAATCAGCTTTCATCCACAATTTAACAGATGACAAAAAATTATTGTCACACTTAGTGACTTGAACCGGGTAACAATATCATTATTCGGTTAACCGACCCAATATAACCGAGCATAATCGGTTAATCGAGTTTATTTCGGTTGGCCCGGGTCAACCGAATTATCCGAGTTAACTGGCTCAACTGAGTTGTGATTTGAGTCGAGAAAATTCATTAATCGGTTAACTGAACCGAAATATTTAATGTTAACTGATTGCAACCGATTAAGATTACTAGTAAATTACTTCAAGTTTTACTTTCGGGAATTATCAGACCTTTACTCAAATTTTTGTTTTTGTTCATTCATTTTCTTTTCAGAACTTTTCAGAATCTTTGATATCATTTACATTTTGTCAACCGATTATCGATTCTCGGTTGCACAGGTCAACCAATTATCAATTATCAACTGGTTGTACAGATCAACTGATTAATCATTTGCTCAACCGGTTACCCGAAATTTATTCGGGTCGGGTCGGTTAACTGATTATAGCCCAACCGGTTCAAATCACTAGTCACACTATTTACTAATTCTAATTAATAGCTGAAATGGGCGGTGAAGCCGCAATTTCTAGTTTTGTTATAAAATTAAGTTATTTGGGTTTATACGCGATTTTTCATTAACCAATCAGAATTTTTTACAAGAAATTAGCCAATTATAAATCTCAAAATTTGGCGCTTGCACACTCCTTCAATTATATATTTTGGTTCCTAGATTAAATTAAAATAAATGGTGCATTATAATATATGTAATATTATTCTTTTAGTTTAAATTGTACTACTTGTTTAAGATTAATGTAATGTATGGTCATGCATGTTAATGATATTAATTACATTATCAATATTCAAATACAAGAAACGGAGTTTTACAAAATTAAACGAAAAGGATGTGTGTGCTCACAATTTGGTTGGTCTGGAATCTAAATTAAATTACATTCAAAATACTCAAAATTGATTTATAGTTTATGTAGATTCAGAACGATATCGATATGTACGTTGTAATTATTTCAACCGTTATTGTATATTCACTAGATAGAGATTTTTTATAGTTTTTATTTTATTTAAGATAATTTGTTTAATGTTAATGCGTCTAGAATAAATAAATTGAATACTCTCTTACAGAAATAATTCTTTAATTTTTTTTTTTTTTGAATGAGAAAAGATCATTTCAAGTACATTAAAAATTTGTATCTTTTGTGAAAGGATTATTTCAGGCGTATTACCAAAAAATAAACACAATATATGTACAATACATCGAATACAGGACCCCGGACATATAGTACAGAGGTCATACGTTATGCAATTCAGCAAAACCCCCTAAAATTTGAGAAGCAAAAAAACAGTTTTTGGCAATTATCTTGGCATCCAGTGGTCCAATTTGAATGAACTTTTTTTTAAAATAAAGCTCTCAGTGAGGCGCATCTAATAAAAAAAAGTCTATTCAATTCTGATTACTGGATCGGAAGTTATTTAAGTAAATAGATTTTGACGTTTTCAGCAAATTAGGTCAAAATTGGCCAAAATCCAGTTATGACCTATATGAGAGATGTCCGGGGTCCTTCGAATACGAAATTTGTTGGATATTTTTTAGATAAATGAAATATATATAATGTGTAGTAATTTATTGATAACTTAATAACGATATGTACATTCTCTTAAGAGAAAAATTTTTTAAGGAACATAAAGAAGGTATTTTTTTTTTTTTAGCATATATACCTTATTTTTTGCACGTACATACAGAGAAAAATAAGATTTTCCTATAAAGAAAGAATTCTTTTTCATTAATTTTGTTGATAATCTTAAATATTCAAACCCAACGATACAATAGTTGTTGCGGGTCAAATTCCTTACATATTTCTGATTATAATTTGGTATGTTATTTGAGAATAGGTGTCAATGTGCATATATATATAAAAAGAAATCCTGTATCATCTGATATATAAACAGCTGATCATCAATGAAAACTTCTCTAACTATTTGTGTAAATTGAATTATTAGCTAGTAAGTATAAGATAAGTAATTTAAAATAGAAACTTTATTGTCCGAAGCGTAGCGGAGGACTTTATATGTTTACGTAAGGTGATACAAAAGTTACATTTTTGATATATCAATAATAGTAATATCAAAAATGTAACTATTGTATTTGGTGTCTGTCCGCATGTGTATAATAGTTACCTTTTTGATGCATCATATTGTTTGTTTTGTGTCACATCAAAAAAATGAAATTAGATCTTACTTGTTATTGCACTTCGGACACACAATGCTGTGCATTAATCTAGTAATATTCTACTAATAAATAAATGTCTCTAATTACTTATAAATTAATTATTAGATGGTGAATATAAAATTTGATAATCGGTTAAATTTAAATTGGTGATTAAACGATTGATTCTAGTTTACGCATGTCTAACTTTCTAACTTTTTACTTAATTTCTAGATAATGGCGTCATTATTGGAATCGTTGCAGGGGTCGTCGTAGGAGACGCCATCGAAGTCTCAATAAGAGTTCTCGACTTTCAGTGTCGTTGGTGCTTGTGCCGTGGCTTTCAGTATCGGTGTTTGTGATTTCGCAGAGGTTTTCAGTATCGTTGGTGCTTGTGATTTTGCCGTCTTTGGTGCTTGTGATTTTGCTGACATTAGTGCTTGTGGTTTCGTCATCGTTGGCACTTTTAATTTCGTCATTGTTGGTGCTTGTGATTTCGTTGTTGGTGCTTGTGATTTCACCACTTTTGGTTCTTGTTATTTTATCGTTTTCGGTGTTGTCACTGGTCGATGTGATTTACCATTTTGGGTCTATTAATGTGATTTCATTGTGCTGTCGTTAGTGCTTCGTGATAGGTTTATAGATGCTGGTGAAATTAAATCAGAGTAGTGAAATGATTTCACCATTTCATCAATCACTAATCGGTAATAGTAAAATTGGAGTAACTGGTGAATTGGTGTAATTGGTGTAATTGGTGAATTGTGAATTGGTGAATTGATGAATTGGTAAATTGGTGAAAAGGTGAATTGGTGAAATAGTGAATTGGTGAATTGGTGGAATGGAGAAACAGCGGAATGGTGAAATAGCGGAATAGTGAAATGGTGAATTTCCAGAGTCTAGAATTATTTCAGCCTGGAATTCGGTTAGGTTTTTGTTCAAGTTTTTACATTATATGTTTTTATAGGCACACTTTGAGGTCAGAACTATTAACTGTTTATAGGACTAAGCAAATTCACCAATTCACCATTTCACCATTTCACCAATTCAAATTTACTATTTCACCATTTCACCAATTCACCGTTTTACCAATTCATCAATTCAACAATTCAACAATTTCACCAATTTCACCAATTCACCAATTCACCAATTTCACCAATTCACCAAAATAAAATTTTAGTGTAATTCTGGTGAAACTATTTTACCATTTTACCTAGTGAAATGGTTTAATTTCACCAGCATCTATAGATAGGTTGTTACTGAATCCGCGTGATTGTACTGTACTGACGTTATTATATGTTTGTGTAGTATGTAACATTTGTTACGTGAAGATGCACCGTAGTTAGAGTTAGTGTGTTGGCCAGAGTTTAGAGTAGGGTACGTGATTAGATTAAAGGTTAGGTAAGGATTTATTAATTGCACTTTATTACTTTTATTAGAAATTTTGTTGTATAGCGATAGTTCAAAATGTTCATTGCACAATATAAGTAAATTCATAATTTTTGCTTGTCAAAAGGGTGAGGGTGATCCCGACTATACATGAGGACGAAAGCATTTCGGGTTCTAAAACCCGAAATTAAAATTTGAAGACGAAATTGTTTTTGATCTATTTTACTTGAAAGACGAAATTATTTGATACTTTTTTTGAATAGACGAAATTATAAGGAACATATCTATATAAATTTTACTTGCTCTTCCTTATAAAAAATTTTAATTTTCTTTAATGAAGACGAAATAGGCCTTTTTCAAAAATCAATTTCGGTGGCATCACTAATCCCGACAAAATAGAGGTAAATAATGATAATTGAGGAATTGTTCAACGATCTTCTGTTTTTTGTGTTCTAGTGTTGAATAAGGCCGTTCGAAGTTGATTTGTTGGTTAACATCACTTTTCCAGGACTCATGGGGGGGAGGGGGGTAAAATAAAATGAACATATGAAATGAACATATAAAAATAAAGCAATTTCATTGGTTGATGTAATCAGGTGACTGACTGGTGAGAGTCATTCAGCGTTTTGATTGGCTGTTCATTTTTCGGAGGAGGGGGGAGACTTCAGCTGGGGGTGATGTTAACTGAAAAATTAACTTCAAACGACCTTAACCTTAACATTACATTCCTCTTATAAAAGAAAGGAGCAAAAATAAATAAATATCGGTATATAATTAATTTATTATAAAAAGTATTTTATCCGATAAAAAGAACTTAGTACGTATGTACAATTTTTTACAGGCAAAATTCTCGTGATCTAGTGATCGGATCTGCATCATTTTAGGGTTTTCCAAATTCCTATTGGTCGAGCAAATTTTGTCCCGAATGATTCCGTAAAAGCTAGATGTTTATTCAAATATTTCTTCTCATTAATACTAGTTTTCTAGCTCTTCACAATCGAACAAAAAGCACTTCGGAAGCTATTTATTAAGCAGTTTTTTGTTGAATCGTTTTATTGCAAACTGAAATAAACATATATGAGAGGACAGCAAATAGGAATTAAAATTTTAGCTTTATTTATTTATTTATTTATTTTTTAAGTTTTTATTTTTTTTAATTCGTTTTTTATTTTTAATTATTTTATTTTAACCGCGAAATAACACACAGAGTTATTTCGAGTTTCGGCCTGAATTAATCTTAATTTAGGCCGAAATTCGAAACCACACCCATCGTGTTGTTTCATGGTTATGCAGTATTTATTTTTTTAATTTTTACCGGAGACATCAAAGAGGAAGGGGAGGGGTGATGTTAACCGAAAGCTTAACTTCAAACGGGTTTTAGGTAGTAATATAATAAGCAAAAATTGCCTAAGATCATCAAATTCTTAATTTGATTTGTCAGGTATCACGTGATTGTGCTCCGCTTTTAGACGACCCCCATATCAGATATATAGAGCTAAGTACATACGTTCGTACATACGTCAGCTACTAGTAACTAGTAATATCATGCACGAAGTAATAAATCGAATTTATATATTGAATTTGATTTCTAAATAATGTTAATATTTCATTATTTTTATTTTTTTTCATATGTTCATTTTACCCGGGGGCCGGGGGGACCATTGGGGGGTGATGTTAACCAAAAAATTAACTTCAAACGGCCTAAATCTGCTGTACCTTTAATTATTTGTTCAGCAAGATTATCAGAGGATGAATTTGTAGCGTTTTGTTGAGGTTGAGGCTGAGGTTGATTCATTTTAAAATTTTAAAAATATTTTCGTTTTTTTAAAAAGAGAAAATGAGAATTATATAGCTTTATGGAGACGAATAATTAATTATAAGTTATACTGAGTATTTCAAAAATTGCTCGTCCTTTTTTTAAGTGACCTTAAGGTCTTATATATGGGGGTGAGTCAATAGAAATCAAGCAAAATTTTTTTTTAGTAACTTTTTCTAAAAGTTTAAATCAAAATAACTAAATTTGATAAATTTAGTTTATGAAATTGATTTAAAAAAATTTTATCAAATTTGATTAAATTTTTGTTATTAAATTATTTCTGTTCAAAGTTTCGAAAAAAATTTAATATAAAAAATTTGTTTGATTTCTATTGACTCACCCCATATATTTATATAAAATTCTTTCATATCTCACGTCAACTATTATTCATATCATTAGAATTATACAATTCAATAATTCCTTTTAAGATTAACCGGAAGAAATTATGGTCATCTAATTCACTGAATTTATGAATTTATACACAAGTTTCACATACACCGAATTAGAATTATATTAACATCATTTTTACCGCGTAATACAAAGAGTGGCGGTAATTTTTTTTTTTTTTTTTTTTTTTTTTTTTTTTTTTTT
>QKWP01000695.1:95047-114386 GCA_003550325.1 Gigaspora rosea
ATGATGAATTTAATGATCAAGATTTTACTGAAATTACGGAACAGAATGAATAAGGGTCATACCTTTTTAAGATAATATGAACGCTGCCAAGAGAAAACCTGTCATTAGGCTTTCAATTATATTTCGTACCGGATGCAATCCCTAACAAATTAAACTGATTGTCCGGTACAAAATATAATTGAAGGCCCGATGACAAGTTTTCCTTTGTCAGCACTCGTATAGAAATATCACTGGTCGCATATTAAAAAATTCAACTTGCCAAATGGCATATATGCCATCCAACAAGTTAAATTTTTTAATTTTGATCATAGAAATGATAAGGTGAGGCAATTAATTATTATTAACTTTCTTTATCAGATCAAATTACTACGATTACCGCATTTTTAAACATTTTAAGGCTTTTAATTTATTTGTAATATTTATTTTATTTGCTTTCGCTTTAATATTTTATTTATTAGTTTTATAAATGCATTAATAAAATATTAAAATATTGAGGGGCTTCAAGAATAAAAACTGCGTTTTAGTAAACTTTTTATTGCAGTATAATAAATCTTACATGATCATTTAAAATCTCAAACAACTATTGCTATGAATTATTGTTACATGTCACAACGCGCTTGGTACTTATATTTTTTTTTAATCGCTTAATGTTATCCTACATTTTCAGCAAAGTACAGTACTAAAGTAGGAACTATTTTTGAAAAAATAATTCTGGCGAAATCAAATAACTCAATCCTTTATACTTCTTATTAAAAGTATATTGATTTGGGTGGAACGTTTTTGTTCGTAGCATTTAAATTCATTTGCTTTTCTGTCGAGTAACGTTTGGGTGGAAAGAAAAAAATCAAGGGCGGATTAATAAAAAAAAAAATTAAATTACCCGGTTGAGTGTTTTTAAATATAGATAACACTTACAAATGGAAAATTATTACTATAATTTTCAACAAATTTGAATTTGCACTTGGTGTATTCGAGATAAAAGTTTGAAGAAGCTACGGTATTACTGTATTACGCATTTTTCTTTTCATTTCTGGAATATTCAGATCGACATCTACTTACTATAATAGGACTGATCTGCATTGCCCATTTTTGGCAAATCGTCCGACTGTATCATTTAGTAACAAGTACAGTCAAACTTCCATAAATACAACATGTACAGGCAAGCCTACAATGTGCATTTAGAAAATATTGTATTTAAGAAAAACCAATTAATTGTAGCTTTAAAAATTAGATCATCAAGTTTGTATAACTTTACTAAAAACTATATAACCTATTTAAATACTAAAATTTGATTGGCTACGTGCTTTAGAGAGGTAGTATAATATAAAAAATTATTTAAAAAAATGTGCATTTAGTACTAATAATTTCTTATAAACAAGACAAAAACATGCATTTAGAAAAGTATTGCATTTATGAAAGTTGCATTTATAGAGGTCTGACTACAGTAGTATAAATCTTGTAAATCTTCAAGAGAAGAGAGCATAAAAAAAGTGTAACAGAGCCAATCAAATTTTATAGAACATTCTATAGACTTGGATTTTCAAAATCTAGAATCCAATTCCAAATTTGGTATCTTCTAACTGCAAACTGGTCAAAATTTGTCAGCAGAGCAGCAGTGGAGCAGTACATTGGGTGGCTAATTATCTAATCAAAATATTATTACCATTACTATTATATATTTTTATAATAGGAAATAGAAATTTTGTCGCACCCCTGATTCTGACCAATCAAATCACACGATTTTGTAAACAAAAAATTTTAAGTTTTAAAAATTAAAAATTTTACTAGTAAAATATAAAAATAAATAAGCGATATCAAAGCATATAATGTAAAATTTTATTCTGAACAACTTTTTCTAAGTCATAAAGATAGATTGTCTTAGTAAAAAAATACTGTTTTATAAGAAAAATCAAAAATTTCGATCATTAGCACATATAAAACTTTTTTTTTACTAATATAATCTATATTTATGTTCAAGTATTACATGTAAAATTCCACGCTAAACAACTTCTTTCTAAGTTAAAAAGTAGATTGGTTTAGTAAAAAAAGTTTTATATGTGCTAACTTTGGAAAATTTTGATTTTTCTTATAAAACGTTTTTTTTACTAAGACAACCTATTTTACGACTTAGAAAAAGTTGTCCAGAATAAAATTTTACATTATATAACATGCTATTATATATATATTTTACACTTTATTAAGTAAAATTTTAAATTTTAAAAAATAAAATTTTTTGCCTATAAAATCGTGCGGTTTGATTGGTCGAAGCAGGGGTGCGACATGCCGCAGGTGCAACAAATTTATTTTCCCTTTATAATAAAAGAATAGTAAAAATATTTTCATTATATTTACTTAATAATAATTTTTCTTTTTCAATTTAAAATCTTTTTAATCTTTATTGCATTTTTAACAACTTTATATTTTCAAAATTTACATAATATATTAAAATTTTCAATTAAAATTGATATATACATAGTCTAATTATACTAATTTTAAATTATATTTTTTAACTAAAAATTTTAATGATATGTAAATTTTAAAAACATAAAGTTGTTAAAAATGCAATAAAGATTGAAAGATTTTAAAATTGGTAAAAAAAATGGACATTGTAATTTATCACTATAGCAATGTATCGCTACCCTTGATAGACCAATTAAAAAGCAAGATCAGGTGTAATGTGAAATCGAGACAAAATATAGACTTTTAAAAAATCGCCTGTAACCAAAAACTTTGACTATGAAACCATTCCTTGTGCTCTAACAAAAAAAATTCCTTGTACAATTTTACTATAAACCTCCTTTTATCGCCTTCATACTACCTTCACCTCACTCTAACCCTAACTAATGAAAAATCGGGTTATTTTGGGTTGTTTTGATTTCACGTTACACATGATCTTATAAGTGGCGATACATCGCATAGGTGAAAAATTATAAAATCCAAAAAAAATTATTATTAAGCAAAATATAACGAAAAATATTTTTCACTATTCTATTTAAATAAGGGTATTTCTAAACATCTTCTGTGGGAGATGTATCTCCCACGAAATTGGCCAATAAAAATTATTCCATATGATGATCGATGCCAAATTAGCAACTAGTTAATTGCTCTTGGTATAACATAACACAATCAGGAATTTTAAAACAAATGTTCGCCTTTTTAAAAATCATTTATTTCTTGAACATTTATATAAGAAACTACCTTTCAAGCCTAACAAAAAAATTTTTCTTGACCAATTTTACTATTTATATCACTAACACTAACTCTTATACAAACCCTAACTCTATCTTAAACGAATTTGGTTGTGAGAGATATATAACTTATATATCCCGCGAGAGATGCTATCAAGACTTGAACTAGACAACACGTACAAGATAGATTACGAGACAAGATGAAGTTTATTATGGTGTTGAACAGACTAAGTAATATGTCAAGGTTTGTATCTCTCTTTTATACTCGATTCTCTTTATGACTATGACTATAACAATTAATAATGTTTACCTATTTGTAATTACATATTTTATGCATTATGCCCGTTACTACAACAATACCAACTATGACTACATAATTACTACTACTAATGATAATTACTATCATTCTTCATGCATCAAGGAGAGTCTTATTCTTGGGTTCTCGATTTTGAGTCACGGGTTCTCGGTCACAACCTTGAGTCACGAGTTCACAGTCACGGGCTTGGGTCACAATTCGAACTTTGAAGGCTTGGAAGTCACGGGTCTGTGGATCACGGCTTGAGTCATGATTTGAGTTTCGGGGGCTTAGTTGTTGGTTGTTACACCATCTCCCCTTCAAAGATCTAATTTTTCCCGTGTATTTTTCGGTCTGTTTCTTGAACCAGGCTTGGGTTTAGCGGGGTAATGACAGTGAAATTCGTCCACAGCTCTTTGGGCATTTTTATATTAGCTACGGCTCCCACAATCGCTTATTTGCATCGTAGCCTTCTCAATCCACCAGGTAATGTAATCTATTCCTAATGAACTTTGCATCGAGGATTTGTTTGACCTCATACTCCTTTCCGGCATCAATAATTGTAGGTGGTAGTGGAGCTATAAATCTCCCAGAAATTGTATTTGCCAGGTATGGTTCCAACAACGAGGCGTGAAAAGTATTGTGGATTTTAAATGAAGGAGTAACATTAAGCGAAACACCACTGGGCTTATTTGTGTCGTGATCTTAAAAGGGCCTAGCTTTCAGTAGTCTAACTTCTCTGAAGGTCGCTCGGTGCATATGTTCCGTCTAATTAGCTATATGGCGTCTCTGATCTTATACAAAGGGGCTTCCTGTCGGTGTCTATCAGCATGTTTTTTGTAACGTTCTTGTGCGGCACATAATTCAGCAACTAACTGTTCCTGTATTTGTTTTAGATCCATGATTTTAGTTTCAGCGGATGGAACTGAAGCATACACTGGTCCCTGTATATCAAAGCGAGGGTGGAACCTATAATTGGCAAAAAATGAGGTAGTTTTTGTTGATGAATAATTAGAATTATTGTAAGTGAACTCTGCAAAAGATAATAGCACAACCCAGTCATCTTGGTAGTAATTAACGGTACACCTTAGATACTGCTTTAGAATCTGATTTACTTGCTCGCTTTGGCCATCTGTCTGAGAATGATAGGCCGATGACAAATTAACTTTAGTACCCAGTAACTTAAATAGTTGCTTCCAGAATTAAGATGCGAATTAAGGGCCTCTATCAGAGATAATTTCTGTAGGTACGCCATGTAATCAAACCACCTCCCAGAAAATTAGATTAGCTGTTTGTTCAGCATTAATTGTCTTATTGCATGCAATAAAATGGGCCATTTTGGTTAACCGGTCCACTACCACAAGGATGGAGTCAAAGCCAGAAGAAAAGGGAAGGTCGGTAATAAAGTTCATAGATATGGACTGCCATTGCTGTTGCAGAATAGGTAGGGGAACTAACAATCCCGGAAGTAGGGCTCCTATCGGATTGGACCGAACCGGACTTTTGTCAAGTTTGAATCCGGTTCGATTTTCGAACCGAACTCAAACTTTTTGTTTCAAACTTTTTAGTCAAGTTCGAGTTCGGTCCGGGTTCGGTCCGAAGTTTGTCAAACTAGTTTGAAATCTGAATTAGTGATATGAATCGAAAATCGATTAATCGATTAGTTGATTGAGTTGGCAATATGATTTTTTTTTTTTTACTTAATTTTGTAGTATCACTTTTCGTCGTCGCGTTTTCAAGTCTCTTTTCGATGTTTCATGTTTGTTGATCTTCTTTTCTTTGTTTAATGGCTTTTTTCGTCATTTTCAGTTCGTCGTCTTCTACTAGTGTTTCTTCTTTTTGTTCGTTTGCTGATGCCTTTTTTTGTTTTTCGGTTCATCGCTTCTTTTCGTCGTTTGCTAATGCATTTCTGTTCGTTGTTTGCCAGTTCTTTTGTGCTTTTTTCGTTTGTATGCTGATGCCTTTCTTCGTCTTTTGCAGTATTTTAGGTTCGTCGTTTATTGGTGCTTGAATTGTAGTACTGTAATTTAGAGATAGAGTTAGTGTTAGTTGATACGCGGATTTAAAGATTAGGAATTAAAATAAAGATCAGGCTAGGGTTAGTAGTATAGTTAATGACGAGTAAGGTGAGTTAGAGTATAGGTAAGGGTTAGTGTTAGCAATAAGGTTAGTGTTTAAGGGTTAGGATTAGTGATATCGTTAGTAATAAGGTTAAATTTAGCAGCATAGTTAGCAAAGAGTTAGAGTTAGCGACAAAATTAATAATATAGTTAAGTTCTGAAACATTTAATGTATAAAGAATTCTTATACAACGAACTTATTGTATAAAAAATTGAAACATATAAATAAAAAAAAATTAAAAAACGCGAAATTATATAGTATATAATACCTACTACCCTCACGATGCTTCGTGAAAGGATAATATATACTACTCATTGCATAATGATAAAGATATAATTAATTGCAACAGGAAATTACTACGAGCTCAATAAAAAAAAATATTTCAAAAAGAACTAAAAATACAAAAAAAAAATCTACTCTAAAAACTAACTATTGCGCTATGTCCCAATTCTAAACGCACTACGTCCCAATTCTAAATACTGTATTGCCAAATCTAACTATCGATCTATAGATCAATAGTTAGATTTGGCAATACAGTATTTAGAATTGGGACGTAGTGCGTTTAGAATTGGGACATAGCGCAATAGTTAGTTTTTAGAGTAGATTTTTTTTTTGTATTTTTAGTTCTTTTTGAAATATTTTTTTTTATTGAGCTCGTAGTAATTTCCTGTTGCAATTAATTATATCTTTATCATTATGCAATGAGTAGTATATATTATCCTTTCACGAAGCATCGTGAGGGTAGTAGGTATTATGTACTATATAATTTCGCGTTTTTTATTTTAATTTCGCGTTTTTTATTTTAATTTATTTATTTATTTATTAACTTTTTTTATTTATAAGTTATGTTTCAATTTATTTTATTTATCTATACAATAAGTTCGTTTTAAAGAATGCTATTATATATTAAATGTTTCAGAACTTAACTATATTATTAACTTTATCGCTAACCCTAACGCTAACTATACTGCTAAATTTAATCTATACCACTAACCCTAACCCTTAAACATTAACCTTATTGCTAACACCAACCCTTATCTATACTACTAACTCGTGGTTAACTATACTACCAACCCTAGCCTAATCTTTAAATCCGCGTATCAACTAACACTAACTCTATCTCTAAATCACAGTACTACGATTTAAGCACCAGTAAACGATGAACCTAAAACATCTGAATAAGATGAAGAAAGGTATCAGCAAACAAACGAAATGAAGCACAAAGGAACTAGCAAACAACACACTAGCAAACGACGAAAAGAAGCGACGAACTGAAAGACAAAAAAAGGCGTCAGCAAACAAACAAAAAAAAAAAAATCAGTAGAAGACGACGAACTGAAATGGTGAAAAAAGCCATTAAACAAAAAAAAGAGTATCAGCAAACATAAAACAGTATCAACGAACCTAAAGAGACTTGAAAACGTGACAGTGAAAGGTGATACTACAAAATTAAAAAAAAAAATCAATAAATATGATATAAAAAAAAAACCGTGTAACTGGTGGTTTCTTTTGGTTACTGTACGATGCAGACGATGTAGATCTGATTAATCGATTAATCGATTAATTGATTAATCGATTAATCGATTAGTTGATTAAAAATTTTCAACTAACTAATCGATTATGATTTTTTGCCCGATTCGTAACACTAATCCGAATACTAGTATAAATATTCGAACTTCAAACTAGTTTGACAAACTTCGGACCGAACCGAACCGAACTCTTAACTGAGTTTGAGTCTGGTTCGAAGTTTGAAACTAGCAAAATTTAGAGTTCGAGTTCGGTTCGATCCCGGATCGGATCCGAACTGAACCGAACCCGAACCGAACATAGGAGCACTACCCGGAAGTGATGTCATCGAGATTTCGACCTAGCACAGGTGTCACAGGTTAATATATAATTTTTTACAAAAGTGCGAAATTTGGGCTACCAGTAGTTTCTAGTGACCAACTTGGTGGTCTTAACAATGCCACAATGTCTGGCTAATTTGGCGGCATGCCTTGTACGGAGAATTTCCAATTTTTTAGGTGTTTTCGGTATGTATAAAAGCCTATCTTTGAACAGAAGACCATTCTCAAACGAAAATTTGTCGAGATCAGAGTGGCTTTTTGGAGCTGCTCTATTGGGGTGAGAAAGATGCTTAATTATATTCTTCGCTAACCGATCTGCTTTTAAGTGATCACAGATTTGTTTTATTAAAGCAGAGTCTACCAGGGCCACTATCGCCGCCCCCAAACGAAGTTTCTCAGGATTAAGCAAAATAGTTTGTTGTTGCATAGTTTTATATCTATCTTGTAGCTGATGGTCGGGTCTTCTAGATAACACATCCGACATTCCTTGTTCTTTTCCAGGTTGATAGACAATTTCAAAATCGTAATTGGCCAAAAAGAGGGACCAGCAGGTTTGCTTGCGGTTGAGCGCCTGGGCTGATATATAATAAAGTAGGTTTTTATGATCACAATAAATGATGATCTTGTGCTGAGCTTCTTCCAAGTAATGTCTTCATTGTTTCAGAGCTACAACGATTGCCAAGAGTTCTTTATCATAAACGTCATAGTTAATTTTTGAGGGTAAAAACTTTCGTGAGTAATAAGCAATAGAGTGCAAATATCCATCCTCTTGCTATTGAGAAAGCACAGCCCCTAATGCGAAGTCGAACGCATCCATTTCCAAAATATATTGCTGTGCCGGGTTCACGTGATGAAGTATGGGAGCAGTCGTGAACTTGGTTTTTAGCAGCTCAAATGCCTGTTGGGCTGGAGCAGGCCAATGAAAAGGGTGTTTGGTCTTTCGTGTCAGGTTAGTTAGTGGAGCAACAATCTGGGAGTAGTTTTTAATGAATTGACGGTAATAATTGGCAAGGTCAAGGAACTGTTGCACTTCCTTGAGCGAACTTGGGATAGGCCAGGTCATTATATTTTCTACCTTGTTATTATCTATTTGGACCCCTAAGACAAAATGATATAACCTAAGAATTTTACACATTGTTTATCGAAATCGCACTTTTCTAGCTTTGCGTACAAACCATGATGATGTAAAAGTTGCAAAACTGATCTAACATTTTTGTTATGCTCTTCTTGATTTGTAGAGTATACTAACATATCATCCAGATATATAATAACAAATTTATCAAGGAACTCTCTAAAAATATCATTCATTATGTGTTGGAAAATAGCAGGGCATTGGTAAGCCCGAAAGGCATGACCATATATTTGAAATAGTCGTACTGAGTATGGAACGCCGTTTTCTATTTATTTCCAGGACATATGCAAACCAAATTATAAGCTCCTCTAAGGTCAATCTTTGTAAACACATGCGCCAAAGAAAGTCGGTCGAGCAATTCTGAGGTGAGCGGTAAGGAGTACCTATTTTTAACTGTGATTTGGTTCAACTTCCTGTAATTCACACATAGGTGTAAGGACCCATCCTTTTTCTTGACAAAGAGAATGGGAGCTCCTGCAGGGGATCTAGAATGTCAAATGAACCCTTTATCCAAATGTTCTTCTATATATTCTCGTAAAGCTTCTAATTCTTTTGTAGTCAGACTGTATATAGGCCCCCAGGGTGGTTGTAATTCCGGTAACAGATCAATAGGGCAATCGTAGGGTCTATGCTCAGGTAATTTGTCTGTGTTCTTCTTGCTAAAAACATTCTGGAAGTCATGATATTTACAGGGTAGATCTTGCTGATTACTTATATCAGGAGCTTTTAATGGTGCAGCGAGAAAGACTCGTGCCAAAAAAATCTTTTCACATCCTATGTTTGCACAGTCAACTGCATCCCTGCTTCCATCCTTTAAAGGTTGGTGCACTAAGTGGTGCTGAACACACAAAGGGTTAAGAAAACTAATGCTACAAGATTTCTAATCAATAGCCGGGTTGTGCGCGGTTAACCATGGCAAACCCAAAATGATTAGATTTTGTGGTGAAGAAATAAAATTAAATTGTAATGATTCCGTATAATTTTGAAAAATAAGGGTTAGAGGTTCTATTTTTCTGGTAATAAGGCCAGAAGAAATTTCGCGAACATCTACAACCTCTACAAATAACAGTGGGTTTAATTCTATAGTAGGTATGTGTACTTGTGCGGCCAATGTGGAGTCTAAGAAGCAAGCAGAAGCTCCAGAATCTAATAAAGCTTCAGTATCGAAAACGCGACCATCAAGGAGCTGTAAGGTGAGTGAACAAAAAAGAATCTGATGAAGCGTAAAAAGATATTGTACCGAGGGGTAATTTATAAATTTGATCCAGTCCCAACCCTCCTACTGAGACTGGAAATCCCCTTTTCTCAAACTTCCTTCATTCATAGTCATCACAGAATTGATCGTATTTAGATTATTAATTTTATTTGGGCATGTTTTTACGATGTGACCCACCTCTCCACAATAAAAGCATAAGTTATTTGTACGACGTTTCCTTTTCTCCTCTCCAGATAGTTGCTTAAATTTTAGTGTATGAATTTGTATAGGTTCCACAGTTGAAGATGATTCCGTTTTGGGAGGTTGGGCTTGAGGTTGGGCTTGAACTCCTCCAGCACTACGCTAGCGTTCCTGCCTCCGTTCAAATAAGCGATTGTCATATCAAATGGCCTTGGTGATGGTATCGTTCAAGGAAGTGGGGGTTTCCATTGTTAATAAAAGATCTTTTACGTCGTCACGAAGACCATTCCTGAATTGGTTAATGAGCACCGCCTTTCTCTACTCTAAGTCGCCAGAGACTTGCCGGAATTCTGACGAGTAACTTGCCGCAGATCGTGAACCTTGGGTAAGTTTCCTAATCTTGTTGGCAGCAGTTCTTTCCTTTTCAGAGTCCCCAAATGTGGTCTCAAATTTTTGGACTAACTCATCAAAATTTCCAAGCAACGGAAAAGCTCTTTCCAATAGTTGGGCAAACCAAGCTAGTGCCACATTCGAAAGTAAACTTCCCAAAAGCTCTACCCTAGTTCGATCATCTATGTAACAGGTGGGCTGCATACGAATGACAAGCCACACTTGGTTTAGAAATCCCCTAAGCTTGGCTCTAGTTCCGTCAAACTTATCTGGGAGACTAACTTTGGGCTCTTTTTGGTCACGGCTCCTCTTTGTGCCCGAAGTTGGTTCATTTCTTGACGTAGGGCCTGGTTTTCTTGCTGAATTTGGTGAAGGGCGAGCAAAATGTCATTGAGGTCTAGCTGTTGTTGCTGATCCATTATTACTTTTCGTTCAAAACTTTACTTCTAGATTTTATTATTGTTATCTTATTACTGTTATATATATATTATATATGTTGTTATTTATATTTATTTATTTATTTATTTATTTTTTTTTTGATATGTGACGAACGATATAATGGCTAGAAAAAGAGATTATAGGGTAGGTGCAATTAGTCTGTTCAAACTGTCAAGACTTGAACTAGACAATACGTACAAGATAGATTACAAGACAAGATAAAGTTTATTATGGTATTGAACAGACTGAGTAATATGTCAAAGTTTGTATCTCTCTTTTATACTCGATTCTCTTTATGACTATTACTATAACAATTACTAATGTTTACCTATTTGTAATTACATATTTTATGCATTATGCCTGTTACTACAACAATACCAACTATGACTACATAATTACTACTACTAATGATAATTACTATTGTATGACTTCATCCTTCATGCGTCGGGAGAGTCTCGTTCTTGGGTTCTTAATCTTGAGTCATGAGTTCTCGGTCACGACCTTGAGTCACGAGTCCACAGTCACGGGCTTGGGTCATAATTCGAACTTCGAAGGCTTGAAAGTCACAGGTCCGTGGATCACGGCTTGGGTCACGATTTGAGTTTCGGGGGCTTGGTTGTTGGTTGTTATAGATGCCTATAATTTCCCTTTAAATAAACATATTTACATCATAATACATAAAAGAAGAAATAATTTCATAATCATATGAGTTTGCTGGATAAAATTTTATTAAAGGTCTTTAAAGTCTTCAATTTTGCCAAATCATTTTGTACATATAGTGTAGTAATTGTGTGCATTTATAAACTAAATTGCATCAATAAACAGTTTTCTTGTAATTTGTTGTATTTTTGTATATAAGATCTACTACCAAAATTTCTTTGTAATTTCAGAAAAAAAAACTTTTATTTGTCATTTTTGTAATAGATTAATAGCAATTGCTATCGCTTTTGCAAATGCAATTGCCTTTGCAAAATGCAATTACTTTTGCAAAATGCATTTGCTATTGCTATTGCTATGTCGTTGTAACGAAAAAAGTCAAAACAGCATTTAAATGGGATAAAAAAGTTTCATATTCATCATTTTATTAATGCTATTTGAATTTACAGATACATTTATTATTTTTTTTGTATTTTCTACGGGTTAGATGAAATGATATTCATTAATCATACAAAATGTTCATAGCAAAATGATTTGTTAATCTTTTCTAAATATATCTTTTGTATTAGAGAAAGAAATCATTTATCTTATTTTATTTATTATTTTTTAATATTAAAAAAAAAGTAAAACCTGATCACAATCCAGTAAAATTTACTGTATAAAATCAAAAATTCATTTTTTAATTATAGAGTTTTTTTATTAGCTTAGAATAATAATCATAACGAATTTACTACCTAAATTGTAGCAACTCGGGTTTATTAGCCTTGTTATATTTAATTATTAATTACCAATAACAAAAACAAATCTGACTATTTATCTATCTTATAATCTCATAGAATAATCAAATTCGTTAACTAATTGTCATCAATTAAAGCAGGCTATCTGTACATCTTATGACTCACAAAATGATCAATTTAATTTAATTATTATTTAAATCTGGTTAAATTAATTGATTACATTAAACTTATTCTATTTTGTTTGGACTTTTTTTCCAAATCAGATATTTAAAGTGGTAATACAAATGGTAGAAAATGGTAACTTTCATTGTTAATTGTATACTTTTTGATTAATTTTTTAAACAAATTAGAAAAAATTTTTTAACTGAATTAGGAAAAAAATTTTTTCTGATTTTAAAAATTCTATTTCTAATTCTAATACATATTTAATATTTAAATTTGAATAGAAATATTAAATATATTAAAGATTTTATTTGTTACAGAATACTGTCTACTCACTCTTTATCCAAACTTTGTCTTTTTAAATAGGGGACATCTAAAGTGGAGCAGATTCTTATAAAAATATTTTATAAATTAATATTAGAGTTAGGGCCATCTTAGATTAGGGTTAGATAGGTTTCAAGTTGTAATATATAAACAAAATTGCCTTTCTGATATTTTTAATTAATACACCAAGGTAGGTTTAGACTGCTTGCTGTTTTTTGTATTTTTCAAGATTTTTGCTTCTCTTTTATGTTTGTTTTGCCAAATATCATCAAAATTTGATAATTTGATTGGTCATATATCATGTGATTCTGCTCCACTTTAGACAACCCCTTTAAATAGTCAAAAGAAAAAAAAATACCATATTAAAAAAATCAAGTACTGTACTAAAAAATACCAAAATTAGATACTAAAAAAGACAAAATTATGAAATTTTAAGTAAAAAAAATTTTACTATTCTGACTAAATGATTTCATATAAATGTCAGTATTATAAAAAAAATCCAATTAACTTTTAATGCAAAAATTTTTAAAATATTTATTTTTTAATAAATTGTCAAAATTCAAATTAGCAATAATTTACAATTATATCAAAATTTTTTAGTATATTTTGAATTTTTTAAAATACTTACTAGAATTACTAGAAATTAAATACAGTACTATAAAGATGTTTTTAGGAAAATTTTTTAAACGAATTAGGAAAAAAATAAAAAAAAATATTAAAATTAAATTAAAAAAAAAAATTAAAAAATGAAAATTGGCGTTTTTACGAAACCATCAAAATTCGGGTTAGTGAAAAGCAAAATAATCACAAAAGAATCTTTTATTATTTTAAAATTATTATGATGAAAATGACTATTATTTTTATATAGGTAATTGATCAATCACCCTATTCATCTCTCTGCCCTCCTTCGCTGAACCTCTCTGATTATATTATCCTTTCCAACAATTCAAATTACATTTCATATTTAATATTTATAGTAGTTTTATATTCATTTATGATAGGTGTAATATTCTTGTCGGTAAAAGTTGATATCGGAAATTTTGCCCGTTCAAAGAAATTGTATTTGTAATGTCCTAAATGTCTTGTTGCAGCAAGCAAATTTTTTACAAATCTCGTATTACGGCTTTTCTTTCTTACATTTTTGTAGTAAATATGGATTTGTGTCAATTTCTCTAGAAAGCTTGGTGTTTGGTGTATTTTTACTGTCATGAATCGTTTTTGAATATTCACTAATAATTTTATCGTCATCTGCATCGGGAAATTGCGATATTAAACTATCAATAAGGTGTAATTCAGACTAAATAGGTTCAAAAAACATGGAATACTCCAAATATTCTGAAAGATTTTTTCGATATTTTTTCCATGATTCAGTGTCAACTGAATTTGGTAAAGAAGGTTTAGTTTAGTCTTTTCATTATATAATAGATTTTGAATCCGTTCAATGAATTTATTTTTTCAATCATTTTTTGGCGGATTCAGGGTTACTTATTATTATAAGTAAGATTAAATCGTAAATGTTAAAACATGAGTTCTAACATCTTAAATATATTCAATTTGCATGTACTCTTGATAATTTTGGAAAAGATCAGAAGAATTTTGCATATTTTTGTGACACAAATCACATGACCCAAATTTTAATTGTGATATTAGTCGGTAACTTTTAATTTCCAATTTTAAGCATTGTTATTGCTTTAATAATACTAGATTTCTAAAATTTAAGTGAACTATGTTATATCAAATTGAATAAAAATACTATAAACAGTAGCCCAATCCGAATCGACTTTTTGTTGTTGCCGAGTTTTATGTAATTTTTACGTTGAAATCATTCCACACAACAGAATTATATGAACTCATTCTTATTATAACTGGTGCAGTTGGAGGTAAGAATAATATTTTATTATTGATTCGCTCTTTATAAAGGAGTAAATTTTTGTTTTGTCGTGTTTAATATATATATATTTTTTTGGAAAGTGTGTTAGAATTTTGTAATACAATTTAAGTCTTTATACCAGTATGATCACAAGAAATGTGGTTCTGTCAATTTTTGGTGTGCTATATTTTTCCTATTTTGGAATGTATATGGTTATCTCTTTTTTTTCTGTTTATGGTATATTTCAAGATGATGATAATTTACGTTTTTGATGTCACTTATACTGATTCTTTAAAAAAATCCTATTTCAGTAGGAGTAATGATTTTCGTTTGTTCATTTTTGGAAAAATTTATAATTTTCAATTTTCTTTCATTTTACTTCTGTACTTGTCATTTAAAGTAAGGACGTTTCATTGTGCATTCCTATTACGATATTTTTATATCTGAAATCTTTAATAGGTAATAATTGCGACATTCTCGAACATGCATGTAATTGTTAAATCTATAATTTCCTGACTAATATCGTAACGTGACATTATTTTTTTTACTGAGTTTGATTTATCATTATGACGTTTAAATGAAAAAATTATGCACTATTGCTCATCGAATTTTTAATATTATATTTTTGAATTTTGTATTTTCGTCGTCGTGACTCCGTTGTTTCTCAAATTTTCATTGGTTTTTTTTTTGAGCTTGGGTTTTATCTTTTGCTTAGTAACTAGTTATAAAATAATACCTGCAGGCATTATTTTGAATGATGGCCAAATTTAAACTTAAGGGTAGAGGGTACATAAATCATTTTTATATAGTTTTTATATAGTATTTTGAAATTTTCATATAAAATTGACATATGCTACTAATAAAACTTTTTTAAATTACAACTAATTTTTATTAAAATTTTACAAAATATAAATAAAACAATTTATCTATTATGGTAAAATTTTGAACTATTATTATATTTTAAAAAAATATACTTGTATATATTATAAAATTTTCTGGGTTGGCCAAAAATTTTCTGGGTTGCAAAAATTGCTAATGCTGATTGGTCAATTTACGTAAATTTATAAGTTAGATTTATTACTAAATTTTAATACCCAATCTTTAAATTTTCATATCTTACTGAGTTTTTGACCAATTTTAATGATTTTACTATCATTAGAATCAGAAAAACCTGCTCTACAAACCTGGCTTAAAATATGATTAGCTTATTTATTATAATTTTTCATAAAATTAAATATAAAAAAAAATTACCATTAAGTTTATATATAATTTTAAAATAGTACCCTCTACCCTTAATTTAGGCTGAAATTCAAGATAATACACCTGAATATTATTTCGAACTATATAATAAAGAATGCGAGTTTCGCTTATAATGCTCATAACGAATTTACCAGCTCGGGAAACTCGGGTTTAATCTCGTTTAATTAAAAAAATTACTGTAACTTCAATTCTAAACTTAGGTTATATTCATATGATTATGAAGCATTGATTCTGCGATATGACTTGTGAAGTTTGAGTCGAGGCCGAGAAATATACCATAGAAGAAAATGTCACAAAATGTAAATATAATATAAATTGAACTTGAAAAAGGTCTAGGCTAAGCTAAGCGGGGCAAAAAAGCCATACAAAAAAAATTTGTCAATAACGTTTATGATGTAAAAAAAAAAAAAAAAAAAATCAGATTTTCAAAATTACAATGACAAGCAAAAACGAGTACTATATAAAGATTTCCATTTATGTGCTTTCCTATTTACATTTTAAAACTAGCCGTGTGTAAAAAAAATGAGCTAATTTAAATTCTTTAGAAAAATTTAATTTCGGTTTTTTTTACAATAAAAATTATCACATCATGTTATATGTCATGTCTTATGCAATTTAGTTAACCAATCCTAATATGAATATGTAAAGTTTCACTCACCTCTTACTTACGTACAGAACGTACGAGGTGAGTGTAAATTTGCATATTCATACGGGAATGGTCGAATAAGAAAATCATTAAATGCTTACATCAGACATCAGTTCGAGAGATAATAGCTGATTACTTCACGACTAGGGATTGGAGCCGTTTACCATTTAAAAATTTCTTCATAGTTCCGGGCAGAATTGGGCAGAATTATGTTTGTCGTGGGCTGGAATTATTTTAAAGTCGGCCAAATTAAGTGATTAAACGGTTATACGATTAAATGATTAAGAAAAAACTTTAGGCAGTTAATCCCTATTCACGAAAAATACTGTTTCCTGGTGAATAATCAGCTTTCATCCGCAACCTGACAGATGACAAGAAATTATCTACTAACTCTAATTTGGGGCTTAAAAGTTTATATGTAATATACTGCAATTGTTCATATAAGATTTTTAACCAATCAGAATTTTTTACAAGAAAATTAGCCAATTATAATCTCAAAATTTGGCGCTTGCAATTATACATTTTGGTTTCTAGTCACACCACCATTGTGAATATGCTTATAAATTAAAAAATAAATGGTGTATGTAATGTATGTAATGTTATTCTTTTAGTTTAAATCGGACTACTTGTTTAAGATTGATGTAATGCGTGGTCATGCATGTTAACGATATTAATGAACAATGGTCAAAGTAAAAAAAAAATTTTTTTATTCAAATACAAGAAAAGGAGTTTTACAAAATTAAACGAAGAGGATGTGTGCGCTCACAATTTGGTTGGTCTGGAATCTAAATTAAATTACATTCAAAATACTCAAAATTGATTTATAGTTTATATAGATTCAGAACGATATCGATATGTACGTTGTAATTATTTCAACCGTTGTTGTAGATAGAGATTTTTTTATAGTTTTTATTTTATTTAAGATAATTTGTTTAACGTTAATGCGTCTGGAATAAATGGATTGGATACTCTCTTACAGAGATAATCCTTTAATTTTTTTTTTTAAGCACATTAAAAATTTGTATCTTTGTGAAAGGATTATTTCAAGCGTATTACCAAAAAATACTTGTGAATTAAACACAATATATGTGCGATACATCGAATACGAAATTTGTTGGATATTTTTTAGATAAATGAAATATATAATGTGTAGTAATTTATTGATAACTTAATAACGATATGTACATTCTCTTAAGAGAAAAATTTTTTAAGGATCATAAAGAAGGTAATTTTTTTTTTTTTAGCATATATATACCTTATTTTTTGCACGAACATACAGAGAAAAATAAGATTTCCCTACAAAGAAAGAATTCTTTTTCATTAATCTCGTTGATAATGTAGAATAAAGTTATTTGTAAATCTTAAATATTCAAACCCAACGATACAATAGTTGTTGCAGGTCAAATTCCTTACATATTTCCGATCATATTTGGTATGTTATTTGAGAATAGGTGTCAATGTGCATATATATATAAAAAGAAATCCTGTATCATCTGATATATAAACGGGATAATCGGTTAAATTAATTGGGGGATTGACGCATGTCTAACTTTCTTTTTAATTTCTAGATAATGGCGTCGTTATTGGAATCGTTGCAGGGGTCGTCGTAGGAGACGCCATCGAAGTCTCAATAAGAGTTCTCGACTTTCAGTGTCGTTGGTGCTTGTGCCTTGTGATTTCGCAGGGGTTTTCAGTGTCGTTGGTGCTTGTGATTTCGCCGTCGGTTGGCGCTTATGATTTCGCCGTCGTTGGTGCTTATGATTTCGCCGTCGTTGGTGCTTGTGATTTTGCCGTCGTTGGTGCTTGTGATTTCGTCATCGTTGGTACTTTTGATTTCGTCATCGTTGGTACTTTTGATTTCGTCGTTGTTGGTGCTTGTGAGTTCACCACTTTCGGTTCTTGTTATTTTATCGTTTTCGGTGTTGTCACTGGTTGGATGTGATTTACCATTTTGGGTCTATTAATGTGATTTCGTTGTGCTGTCGTCAGTGCTTCGTTACTGGTTCCGCGTGATTATAATGACGTTATTATATGTTTGTGTAGTATGAAACATTTGTTACACGAAGACGCATCGTAGTTAGGGTTAGTGTGTTGGCCAGAGTTTAGAGTAGGGTACGTGATTAGATTAGAGGTTAGGTAGGATTTATTAATTGCACTTTTATTACTTTTATTAGAAATTTTGTTGTATAGCTATGGTTCAAAATATTCGTTGCGCGATATAAGTAAATTCATAAATTTTGCTTGTCAAAAGGGTGAGGGTGATCCCGACAAAATAGAGGTAGATAATGATAATTGAGGAATTGTCCGATCTTCTGTTTCTTGTGTTCTAGTGTTGAACAAATCTGCTGTACCTTTAATTATTTGTTCAGCAAGAAGATTATCAGAGGATGAATTTGTAGCGGTTTGTTGAGGTTGAGGCTGAGGTTGATTCATTTTAAAATTTTAAAAATATTTTCGTTTTTTTAAAAAAAGAGAAAATGAGAATTATATAACGAATAATTAAAATAATTATATACTGAGTATTTAAAAAATTGCTCGAAGGTCTTATATATGGGGTAAGTCAATAGAAATCAAGCAAATTTTTTAGTAACTTTTTATAAAAGTTTAAATCAAAATAACAAGAACTTGTTCAAATTTGATAATTTAGTTTATGATTGATTTAAAAAAATTTTATTAAATTTTTGTTGAAAAAATTTTATTACTTGACTTCTACTGACTCACCCCACATATATATATAATTCTTTCATATCTCGTCAATCAATAAATTATATTAGAATTATATTAAACATCATTTTTGCCGCGTAATACAAAGAGGACCAAAACAAGAAAACAAGATAAGAATGGAAAGGATAGTGTCATCTTTTTTTTTTTTTTTT
>QKWP01000695.1:115133-233713 GCA_003550325.1 Gigaspora rosea
TTTTTTTTTTTTTTTTTTTTTTTTTTTTTTTTTAATTAATTTAGAACCCATTACTGCATTATGATAATCCACCAAATCGGAAGGTTATATATGTGCAACAACGGTTAAAATAATTACAACGTACAATCTTTGTCTGAATATATATCATCAAATATATTTTGAGTACGAGTTAAAGTTTTTTTTTTTTTTTATAGGCTAATTTAGAACCCATTATGACAATCCAAGCATATACATTATAAATCAAATTTTGAGTATTTATGAGTACGAATTAAAGTTTTTTTTTTTTTATGACAATCCACGCATCATACAACATTAGTTCAAAAGCCAATAGTTGGTGGTTGGTCGAAGCACACAAGTCATCTACTTCGAAATGTACATGACTACCGTTAGCTACCGCTATTTACCACTATTTACCACTATTTATCATTTAACTCATTTAACTACAATTAACTTATAAAATGATCGTGGTTTGAGAAATAAACGGGTAACCCGTGAAAAAAGGTGATGCAAACTAAATATTGTGGTCGGTGATGCCAATCAAAGAAATTCATCAAACGTAATGAAACACAAAAGAGAAATTAACAGGTTTAATTGACTGTTTAAATTTAGTGTCACGATGTGTTTCTTTAGAAAATTGATTGATTAGCCTTCAACGAGATCAATAAACCCTAAAAATTGACAATAAATAATACAATAAAATGAGAAAAATGTTCAATATGTCTTTTCGTGGAAGCATAAACGAATCGCATATCTCGCCAATCAACTTCGCCAATCAATTCAACCAATTCTTTGAATGAAGCCCAGCCCAGACTCTTTATTCATTTGATTATATTAAAATTATATTAAAAATTTATTAACGTTAGAATCTTTGACGCACAATGCAAAAACAATAATCTTTTAGAGATCATCTTTTTTTTTTTTTTGGCGAAGAGGTAAACATTCCTGACCAAACCAAGATATGAAAGGACAAAAACGAAAAAGAACAGTGTCGTAATCTACATTTACCTTATTGTGATTACGATTATTATTATTTATTTTATAATAAAATATAATAATAACAGTAATAATAACAGTAATAATAACAGTAATAATAACAGTAATAATAACAGAATAATAAAAATAATCAAAATAATAAAAATATAATACACTATAATCACCTTATATATAATCACAAATTCTATATAATCACATTAAATTTTGAAAATTTATAGAAAATACTTCGATATAAGCACATCATAGTAAAATCCTTATATAAGCACATATTTTTTGTATAAAACAAACATTAACTGCTAAATGCACGTCCTATGAAACACCTCCTTAAATACACAACTTCTTTTTGGCTCACAGCTATAGATTTTTACCTTCCTAAAATACTAAATTTTTACATATGGTCCCGTCGCATTGCATTTAGGGAGGTCTGACTGTATATACAGTACATAATAATAATAGATATCGTGACCTTAAAGAAAAAAAATTTTTTTATAATTTTTATTTTTTTTTTATTTATATTACAATCTATTACAATCGAAGTTATTTTATTTTAAAGTGATTAAAAATTTTCATTATAAAATAATTAACTAAACCGCTACAACGAACTAAAGTTAATATAGTTTTGTAGTGTAGTTAATAACTAAATATGAATACGTACAAACCATTACACTTTGTTATTACTTACCCATCCATAATAAACCGTTAAAATTAGTGGATATATTTGTCAAGAAACTTTTTCGATAACTCAAACCTTATTAAACAATAACGAACATCCATTTTGAACAATCATTATTATTATTTTTTTTTGTCGAAACAAAAGGAGTAAAGAATGTCATTTATTTGCCTCAAACAAAGAAACTTTAAATAAACAGAAAATTCTTACAAAAAAGGAAATCAATGCCTACTAAACTTAAAAAGCGTAACAATCGGTTTTTTTTTTTTTTTACAGTATATACGTATATTAAATTATATATAAAGATAATATTTTGTAAACAAAATGTCAAATGCCAACCTAGTGCCTAGCACCAATCATCTATGGGATTGACTTAATAATATAAAGTAGAAGGATATTGTGGTTAAAAACACAGACGTTCGGATAATATATTTGGAATAAAGTAACAGTTCAAAAAAAAGTAAAAGGTCATTATATATTTTTTGTATTCCTAATAGTTCAGTAGTTACTCAATTATACTAAATTCTGATTCAAATGTCCATTGTTCGAAAAATGTGGATTCAACTTTCTTTTTTAATTCGTGATTCTTTTGTAAACAATAGTACTGTCATAGTAAAAGTTGGGGGAATCTAATATAAGTTTTATAATAGAGCTGAATCCAGCTTCACCCACAAGGTAGGTCATCTTTTTTTCAAGATAACCTTGCTTGGAGCTCTAATAAAAGTTATAGAGCTGATGTTTGTGGTTCTAATAGTAGTAAGATCGGTAAAATTGGCCTGGTGGTTGTTGAGATACCCTAGCCTTTCTCTTTATAATCATATAAAATTTCTTTAAAAAATTTTAAAGAAACCTTATATGATTGTAAGAAGAAAAGCTAAGGTATCTCAACAACCACCAGATCAATTTTACTGATTTTACTACTATTAGAACCACAAAAATCAGCTCTATAACTTTTATTAGAGCTCCAAGAAAGGTTATCTTGAAAAAAAGATGACCTACCTTGTGGGTGAAGCTGGATTCAGCTCTATTATAAAACTTATATTAGATTCCCCCCAACTTTTACTATGATAGTACTATTGTTTACAAAAGAATCACGAATTAACTTTTTAACAAACAGAAACCAATAAATATTAAATATTATATTTCTGATTATCCACTGAACAAATAACACTTTATCAAATTTATTACCCCAATCTTCTTTCTTTTCTTTCTCTTATCTCTTATAAGTACCTTAACATGATGCAATGAGTAAAGTATTTCATTCTATATAATATGAATTAAAAATGCGGATTATTCACACCGGACGGTATAATCCATAAAATGTAGCGTGACCTATGTCGTAACTCCTTTTTTTTTTTCTTCCTCCTAAAACGGATAAAGACGAAACGCATTAGATTTATGGGCTTGTAACCTTTGAATTACTAATTTTAGACACGAGACTATTCTCTGAACACTACTTACATAATTGTACCTTTTAATATTATTTGTAGATTTTACATTTTAGTTTCTAGTCACACTACCATTGTGATGCTGTAAGTTAAATTAGGACTTGCATATTAAATCTAATGCTAATTAAAAAATAAATAAATAGTGTAATGTTAGTTCTCATGACTTATCAAAAATTAAAACTTTTCTTTTGGTTTTTAAGATTGACATAATGCGTTGTGATCATGCACATTATTAATATTAATGAAACAATGATAATGGTCACCAGTTCAAAAAATTTCTACTTATAGTATATATATGGATAATTCGTAAGTCCGAATTTGGAATTAAATCTTGAAATTATTCCTCACAATTATTATTATTTCATAAATTTGGTCATATTAAGTGGTTAAAAGAATTTTTTTTTTTTTTATCTATTCAAATAAAATTTAAACATAAACTATTAGAGATTGGCGTATATCTGAAACAATAAATTGTATAATTATTGTCGGGGATGATGCTGAAATCAGATGATCCTGAAATTTCGATTTATTTTGATATGAAATTTTAAGATTTTTTTGAGATGTTTTTTTCATCTTTGTCTTATAAGGTTAGGGTAAGGTTTGGGTGTAGATTTGATATTTAAAGAGTATATGTGGATTTTAGCAGGGCTTATAGTTTCAAATCGAGACCCCAAATTTCAGCATCATCTGATTTCAGCATCATCCCCGACAATTATTATTTCACAAAGTTATTTATTTTTCAATAGTAACATTTGTAAAATAATGTTCAATACTGTACATATGTGTATATGTACATATGTACGTACTAATTTTTCTGTTATTTTTCTAGAAATAAATTTATCATAGTTGCATAAATAATAATATATATATATATAATATATAGTTTGATTTTTTATCTATTTTAATTTTGTATTTCTGTGATACAGTAAGATATAATTTATAAGTTGAATTTTAGTTCTCGCAATGATTGTGATAATCACCAGTTATTCAATTATTCAGTATTTTTTTTTCTTATATATTAATTAACTTTATATTTGCTTTTTTTTTTTTTAGAAACCAGATTCAATATGATTTTTTGCTTGTATATTTTTTTTGAAAAAAAAACCATATTAACATACTCGCAATTTATTTCCAAGGTATGCATAGTTTTCTTTAGCAGGCTGAGTCAGAAAATACTATTACAAGTTTATGTATTAATAGTCTTGTTTTTATTAATAGTCATAATGTTTGCTAAGAGACAAGAGTCTTTGATACTAGATATAAAAACATCTGAGTAAAGATCGAAGGGTTAAATGAAAACATCGCAAATACTATTCTTGTAGATAAAAATAAAAATCTAATTGATCTTATAGAGAATATGAAATTTAAGAATAAGTTTGCTAAAAATGAAATATTACCTGTACTTGTTAAGGACCGAGAAAGTTATGAATAATTAGCTATGAGTTATATATAGATAATCAAAAAAATTTTAGATTAAAACTACTGAAAGGGAATATGCAATGGAAGGTTTTGCGCTTTATTTAGCAAGAAATTATTAAAATTTATTTTTTATTTGTATATTGTTGTTCCGGCAACATTTTTTACATTAATAAAGAAAAGTTCTACAGAACCAGACACGAAGTGTCATTACTTTGAGATGTGATTTTTTATAACTGTTATGATCCTTATTAACCCATGCTTTTTATAGTTACTACTTGGATTAGATTCTGATAAGCTAGTATGACTAAAATATTTCTAGGCCTATTTTTTTTATATCTTTTATATATAAAATACGAATTATTCAAAAGTTCATTCATTAGAATAGATAAAAACTAGTGTTTGTAGCCGATTTGCATTAATACAATATTTTTTTGTTAAAAAGAGAATCAAATAGTGAAGATATATTATAATGTAATATAATAATAAAACCAAATTTTAGAAACACGTGTCAAAAAACTGATATAAATTTCCAAATATGTCGAATACAAAAACCTGATATAAAAAACTGATATGAAATTTTCAAATATGTCGAATAAGCATTTCTGTACAAAAATCGACAAAGTCGATTTTTATGTTAGATTATTAAAAATCACAATAACCAATCAAATTAGGCTGGCCCAGTGGTAGAATTCGAAAAAACTCCAAAAAGAAAAATCAATGAATGTAAAATATGAGCAAGGTTGAAACAAAAATTTGAGGAAATCTCTGATAATTTCTGAAGCTTGGCTTAGAAAGATCGACTTTGACTTAGCTGGCTAAGCTGATTTTTTAAATATCAACTTAGTCTAGTCGATAAATAATGATCGATTACAAACATTAATAAAACCGTGACAATATGTCATATAATTATACTATATTCATTGCAGATTAATATCGAATAATAATTGTCCGAAGCATAGTAGAAGACTTTACGTAAGATGATACAAAAGTTACATTTTTTGATATATCAATAATAGTAATATTAAAAATGTAACTTCCGTATTTGGTGTCTGTTCACATGTGTAAAATAGTTACCTTTTTGATACATCATATTGTTTTGATATGTGTACATCAAAAAAATAGAATTATGGATAATATAATCGTTACGTATTTAACATAATGGTGCACTCATTCATTTGGTGCAACCCTTATGTTTTTTAATAGCATCTATCCATAATAATAGAATACCATATAATAATTATTAGGGTTAGTGTTAAGAGAGTTTGGGGTAAAATTGCGAAAGGGTATTTTTGCTTAGTTATACAACAGGGATTACTAGAGATACATTTTGCAAGAATTATATTGTACATCGGGATAAAATCTAGAATCAATATAAGTTGATTCTAAATATCAAAATAAAATTCAACATTTTTAAACTAACTTAAAAGATTAATTCTGCATTCACTTAGCGCATATTCAATTTTAATTCAATTTACGCAAAAGTTATATTGCAAAGCTATTTACATATATATCCTAGTTACAAATTCTAGCTATACTAATAATTACAGTATTACAAGTGTGAATATTGATCACATAAATTATTACTTTACCCATCACTAATACAATTCAAATTTGACTTCAACATACGACACTTATATTGTCCAAGTTGATTTAGAATCTACAAAAATTCGATTCATCATACAATATACTGATATATTTAATTCATATAGCATAAAAAAATCTTCATAATATTTATACTATATAATTCAAGATAACATCACTTGCAACTTGCAGGAATTATCTTTAGCAAATTTCAATTACTACTCAAACGCTTTTTTTTCATACTTGATATGATTCATACTATATTTTCTCTATTAAATGGTTTCATCACTAGTTTAGTTTGACGTAACTACTAAAAGATTGACAAAATTCTAATTTTGACTAATAAAATATAAGAATATAGTCAACCCTCTTTTAATAAGCTTCTTTGTAATAACCTCTGAATACTTCAGCCCTTATTATTTTTTACAAATTAAGTGCTATTTGGATATTTCAAGACTACATTAGTCGTTGGAATAGCTCTTTAAAAAAAAAAACTTACACCAAAAAATCTTATGAACCTACTTAACTATTTACAATCTTAGTAAATATGCGGCATTAGTAAAAAGTCACCGGGAACTCTGAATACCAACTTACTATAATTGAGTATCATGCCCTTTTATTTCAAAAAATCAAGTAATTTAATCAGATCCGCACAGGTTCGGGTATGTAAAAAATAAATACTAGTTCATTCGAGCAGCTATTCGAGACTAGTGTTCTCTATATCCTCTATATCCAGATACATATACCCAAAATGGAAATAAGTCATTTGGTTTTTTTTATCATTAGGGTTAGCAAGTGATTTATACTACACAAAAATCTGAAGATCCAAAGATCCTGCACTCTTTGGGATAGACAATGATCATGATTTCCAAATCGGGCAGATATATCTTAGCATTCCTATAAAAAAAAAGTTGTTCAAACAAAAAATGGATTGTTTATACATGAACTTCTATTTTGAAGGGACCGTTAAAGCCAGGTGCCTTTATATATTTTTTTATTATTTAATTAAAATTAGGTAATGGTTTTAAGAGTCTGAGTTAGAATATCTTATAGATAAAATTGCCTTTTCGACATTTTTTATTAATGCTCCAAGACAGGTTTAGACATTCGTTTCTTGTATTTTTGGTGTTTTCACTTTTTTTTTGTTTTTGTCTCGTCGGGCTAATCCGTGACGATCAAAATTTACAATTTGATTGGCTGTTAGTCACGTGATGGCACCTGCTTTAACAGATCCCCATTTTGAATACTAGCTCCTATAAAAAAAATTTTTTTTTATATGATCTTACAATTCAATTGGTTAAAATTATAAAGGATATGTAGAAAAAAAATTTTTTTGCGGATTATAAAAAATTTAGTTGCGCACAAGGCCACCAATTTTAATATAAACCCTTTCCTCTCTATTTTTTAAAATTTTTAAACATAGTACTGCTTTTATAGTCCAATTTTAAAAGTGTTATTTTGATATAAGGTCGAAATAAAATTTTTTCGTTCACTCGCATATACGACAACACAGTCTCTAGGGTTCACCAAGAAAAAAACCCAATCCAACGTAGAAAATCAAGATTGGAAATTACGGTTAAAAAAAAAGTAAGTAATTCTTCTGAACTTCTAGCAAGCTTTGCTACTTTTTGAAAACCCCGATTCTGAAAGAGGAATTGTGGAACCGAACCTTTCCTTATAAGATTATAAGTGATTTCCGATTTCACATGAGATTTTGGTGAAGTGTTGTAGGTTTACTTTAGAATTTCTAAAGTCGTAAAACTTTGTATAGAAGTCGTAAAACTTCGTATAGAAATAAGTAGTTTTTTTAAAAAAACAAGCTTACAGCTAGCTGAGTTGCTTATTTCAATATTGGGTTTATTTCACCAAATTTTTTTCATTGGAAAAATTTTAAATAGGGCAGACATTGATTATCGATTAAAAAAAAATCAATGATAATTGATATTTTCCATTTACTTCAACACCTTCAGGGTACACCAAGAAAAAAAAACTGATCCAAATATAGAAAATCAGAAAATCAAGATTGAAAATTATATTAAGAAAAAAGTAAGTAATTCTTTTGGACTTCTGGCAAGCTTTGCTGCTTTTTGAAAACCACGATTCTGAAGGAGAAATTGTGGTACTGAAACTTTTCTTATAATGTTGTAAGATTGTAAATGATTCCCGATTTCGCATAAATTTTGGTGAAGTGTTGTAGGTTCTACTTAAAGGATTTTCTCAAATCAGAACTGGCAGGGTAGCACAATATTGGACTAGTAATTCCTCTTTCAACAATGGTTTTTTTACTTTTACTTCTTTATCTTTATTCATTTTATGATAGATCTTTGTAAAAATAAGTAGTTTTCTTAAAAAAGCAAGCTTATGGCCAGCTGAGTTGCGTATTGCAATATTGGGTTTATCTCACCAAGTTTTTTCATTGGGAAAATTTTAAATAGGACGGACACAACTACCGGCTGCAAGGGTGATTTAACTCTAACCTTAATCTAATGTGGGCTAACTTGTTGGGAAAGCAGTGTCAGAAAAATAATAGGATCTGTTCGAAAAAGAAATTAGTCATGAACCTTTCTTGAAAACTATTAGCAAAGAGATTCATGAGAGAAAATACAAATAGAAGAAAATAATGGTTCTTGTAGCAGTTTATCCTTGTCACACCCGGTGTTGCGGTACGAAATAAACTCGCTTGGCTATGACGGAGTATCATTAAGGTCCTTTTTATGTTTTTCTTTTTTTTTTAAAAAAAATTTTTAAAAATAATTGTTTGTGTATTAATAGTTTTATTTTACAATTTTGAGGTTCGCTGATTATGAAATACATTGTTGATATTACTAACATGCAAAAATTTGTCGTTTGTATTGCTTTTATTTGATAATTTTCTTATTTTAATTAAGAAACCCGGTCTGGGGTTTAATATGATGGAGTTTTACTCCTAGAATTAACTTTTAGAGTTTGCTTCAAGAATTTTTATTTTAGAGACTATTCTTGAGTATTGAGTGTGCAAAGTCGGTGATACACACTACCATCTGCAGCTAATTCTGAATACAGTATACTTCAAAGCTAATTTTTTTAATATACTCGCGTATTTTGTAAAATATAATAAACGTTTCTTAATAAATGACTTCCATTATTTTTTAAAAAAAATGGTGCTTATGAATGACTGTAAACATATATCACGTGAATTAAAAACATTAGATTTTAAATTTAAAAGGTTTATCTTTTCAATTCAATAACTTTCGAGATATATTATTCAAATATGTATTCATGTGCATTAAAAACTTCCAATGCTATTTTATCAAAATTGGAAGCTTTCCAATAGTGCTCCGAATTCATAAAATTTTCCAATCGATCCTATAGTTATAACTAATTGATTACGAACTCACGTGATTAAACAACCGATTAGTTGTTTAGTTGTACGTTGTATAGTTGATATTACAAAAAATATTTCATCTTTAAAATTATAGTAACGGTAAACTTACAGATTTAACAGCATTAGAAATTAAACCAAATAAAGTATTTACACAAAAACTTTTAAGACTTCGTGGTAATCCGTTAGCCAATGTAGTATCGCTTTCAGATTAAAATATATATTTAGAAGCTCATTATAGTGATTAAGCATCGCCTTTGGTTGATGTAAGTTTCTAATAGTTTGAATCATGAGCCATATCTCAATCATCCTAATTCAAATACTAAATGCTTACTTATCCGAAAACGCTTGTTAGAATGGTTTATAACGCAACAATAAAGTGCCGTTAGGATGCTTATTTAACACAATAATAAGGAGTTTTTAGAATGGTTATTTATCTTATTTATCGCTAACTACAAAGATCTGTTAGAATGATTATTTAACATTAATCAAAAAGAACTATCAGAATGATTATTTAACACTAATCATCAAAAGTTTTTAGAATGATTATTGTATGGGCATGTAATGAATAACTATAGTGTCTTTAACAGTTTGTTATAAATAAATTAATACAATTTTCTAAAAGATAATTTAAACGATAGGTCTGTTATTTTAATTTATACAAGTAGATCAACGTAATATAAAATGCCTATAATAATTGTATAAATACTATATATCAATGTTAACATTAATACATTATTATTATGTTATACCGGCTTGGCAGCTTCCAGTGTGCAAAATATGGACATGGGCAATATGAACCATTGGACATGGACATTTACGGACTATGTTCATATTGTCCATTTTTTTTATTGGACATAAGACACTTAGTCCAAATCAAGTGCATATGCTACAGCTTCAAAATATATCAAAACTTGGGCGAACTTTGAAAAATTACGACAATTTCAGCAGAGATAATAACATGGACACTCTTTAAATTAACTCATGTCCATCTGCGTCCACCAAGTCCAAATGCAGCTTCACAGGATTGGAATTATTATTTTCTCATACTATCCATCTCTTAAGAGCTAGGTAATTCCTTGTTACGGCCCAGTATACAACTAATAGGCTTATCAATATGTAACAACTGTAATTTTTTGTCTACTGTAACCATCGTAATAAAAATATGCAATTCGTTATTGAAGGTTTTTACTAAAAGCAAAAGGCATTTTTAAAACTAAAACAAATCTATAAAGTTCGATAAATATATTAAGTATTTTATAAAGTTTTCATAATATCAAAGTCTAATCTGAAGTTTAAGAAAAATATAAATCATTTAAAAAATTAGGATAACTTAACCATGGCATGCGAATTTTGCATAGCGATAGTAATGCTTAACTCGTAATTGCTATGTGATCAGATATTAATTGTCGCTGATCATGAGTCATTGAGTCATTTGCAAACCGAGGTCACTCTATGGTTCTTATCATTTTGCCACCAAATTATTTACAAAAAATAAAGCTAGGCATAACGAGTTGACGAAACATTATTAGCCTTTATTATACATTAATTATTAAAAAATTTTCATCACATACTATTTAAATTGAAATCGAAATCAAAATAATTGTCAATCATAACGTGGTATTGTTAGTTTAACACTATTTTTTATTGTCTTTAATCTCATTAATCATACCCTTTGACGTAATTTATTTGGTGTTGTAAAATGTGCTTGTCGTAGTATTGGTGGGGTGTGTGTGATATCTATCATCATTATCATCAAGAAAGGTTTCGATCTTTAAATCATCTTTCTTATTAAATATTGTTGCAATGATAATAGATCATGCATATAAAGCCTCTTTTAATACCAGAGCAAGTGATTTGGAGTTTGTTAATCTACCAGCAACTTAATTCGAGTGATGTATCCTTTAGGATGATCTATAGTTAAGACTTGCAATCTGTTTGCACCGTGAAGTATTCCTATTACTTTAGTTTTTTTATTAGATTTTTTTCATTTTACATTCTTTAATTAATTTATCTAACATATCCTTTAACATCTTAGATATTTTAAGTGAATCGGACATATATTTCGTACCATTTATCTCTTCCCAATTCCTGCCAGCTTCAATCGCAACGAATTCTAAATGACCTTTGTGTAATCTAAATACATCATCACCTTTTCTGTAAAATTTTTTGTGATCATTAATCTTTCTTTGAATGTTCTTTCTTTCATTAGAAGCAAAGCTCATTCCTTCCCCACGAATTAAGTCAATATTTAAATTATCAAATGCAGGATCTATAAGTCGGCCCCATACGTTCATTTCGAACCATCCTTCTAGCTTTAAGGAGTCAAGCATCCATTTCCCATAAACATAAAATTCCATGATATGCATTATTTATATAATCAAGACAGAAGTGAATATTCTTTACCAACAGGTATAAATGATTCAAAAAGAAGTGATCTTAATTTTTTTAATATCGTTAACGGTGTATTTTATTAACAACTCTTTGTGACAAAGGTCAAGTTTCGGTCTATCTATAACTTCGAGATCTGTAATTTCTTTCCATTCTTCAGATGAAAATAATGATTTTGTTTCGACATCAGCATCATTTATTATAAAAGAATGAAGATATGATTCTCTGTGTAAGCTTTTAGCAAATTCATAAATGACAATTTCCACTTTGCGACCAGTTTTCAATGTCTATATATAATCAGGGTCCATGGGTAAGCAAGTTTTTTTTTGAATTTCTTCAAATTAGCCTCAATGGGCGAAGTATTATACTCGTCATCAGTGTAACCTTCATTAAAAAAGGTTTCGAGATTATCAAGAATTTGATATTTTTCGGATTCAGTTTGGCTGACCAAAATCATGAGGCAGTAAAGAAAAAATGCCAATAAGTTATTTGTTGCTTTAAGAAATTAATAATATACTAGTATGTACCCGTCGCTTATGCTGACGGTGCACAAACTATCTTGTATGTTCTAAAAAGTTAATCATTACCCATTAACCCTAAGCCAAATAAAAATATATTTACAGACGAATAAATAAGGCTACATTATTTAGAATTTAGCTTAGTCATAAAAAAAATTAACTTTAGGTGTACTATAATATAGATTACAATCCAAAATAATTCGGATATTCTCATTATTTAAATTTATTTATTTATACATTTTTTTATTAAAAATTCTGTATAATCATAGTCATGCTTAGAGCGTCAATAATAGGTTAGGATGTTAGTAATAGGGCTTATAGGAATAAATTGTTTGTTATTTGATTTATATAAAATTTTGTTTCTGACATTTTTAACTAATACTCCCAAGGTTATGATCATAATAAAGTCAGTCGTTCTATCACATGATCGAACGATTTTAATATATAGATTTTTGCGTTAGCTAATATTCTAAGAAGTTCGATTAAAAGCATAAAAGCTATTTATTGTTTATATAAAAGTATTTATATCAAAAAGTATTTAGTTCAAGTTCGGGCATTAAAAAATAAATAGTCGATAATTAATCAATTCGTATAATTGATGCGATCTACATATCCTAACGATTTAAAAAGGTCAATCATCCTGCGTATTCGTTTTAGTGGATTTTAAAAAGGTCGGTCGTCGTGCATCCAATCACGTGACCCGTAAGATTTTAATATATAGATCAACAGCATTTAAAAATCCCGCATATTCGATTTTAAAAAGGTGCATAATCTTAAAATTTTAATAATATATATATTTTAATATATAGAAAATTTTAATATATATAGAAAATTTTAATATATAGAAAATTTTAATATATAGAAATTTTTAATATATAGAAATTTTTAATATATAGAAAATTTTAATATATAGAAAATTTTAATATATAGAAAATTTTAATATATAGAAAATTTTAATATATAGAAAATTTTAATATATAGATAAAGAGCCACTCGGCCCCACCCTTTTTGTTGAATGGATTGCTGATGTTTTTTCTTCAATGATCGGCTGTTCATAATCGAAACTTGCCTGAAAAAAATTGTCAATCAAATTCTACATAATATAAGGTCAGTTAATGACATTATCATCTCCTTCAGATGAACCAGAGTTTAGTTCACGATAGTCCAGAACTTTCCTTCCGCTCTTAGTTTGACGTTCTTTTTTTTTGTAATTTGCTCGACCGGGTTTTTAAAATCGTCCTAAAGTAATGAAATACAAATACCTCTTGGTTTCTTTTTGATCTATTAACGTAGAGAGATCCACTATTGATCCCAACTACCGAACTATCTGTAATTTGGTGGAAGTAAATTGAAGGTCCATTGACAGATTTACGCTCCTTCTCCCATTTTCATGCTACATGATAATCATGATAACATAAAATATATAAATTAGTAATATTCTCAATTGGTATGTCTAAAATTTCTATTTAGTTTTCATCCTATCAGGTTGGCGAAAAGACTTGAACACAGGCAAGCGAGAAAGAGTCCCCTGTGCCCCAATAGGACCAATGCTAGGTCGGCAAAAAGACTTGAACACAGGTGAGCGAGAAGAATCCTCTGTGCTCTAGCACCGGTTTTATGGCTCAACGAAAAGTTTTGAATAGCAAGAAGCGAGAAGAATTCCGGGCCACGCCACTTATTTCCTATTTATATTTCAACAAAAATTCTTTATTTGTCTTCTTGTACACGTCAAGAAGTTCGCGCACCCTTTCTTTCCTTTTTCTTTCAGGGTCTAAGTCAACAATGGTTTGAAGTAACTTAAGATACGAATCTATTTTCTTTCTAAATATTTCCTCTTTGCATTCATTTAAAAATTCAATAATGGTCCATTCAGCAGATTTTCTATTAAAATATTCGTGTATGTCGTGTAAAGTGATATATTTCAAAGATGGACCTTCGAATTTATCCCATAGTACATGTTCCAAAATCAGCGAATTTTTATTGGTGGCATATAATAGTGTCATGGCGCAAAAATTTGTCGGTCCAGTGATTTTTCTCCTTCCGAAAAATTTTTAAAATTTCATATCAAATTTCAGCATCAGCCGCGACATATATATGCGATCAAAATTACATTAAAGGAATATTATAAATAACTCTTTTTTATCTTATGAGAGTATTTTGTACTGAAAAACTGGGATTTAGAGAGTAAAAATTCGTTTTTTACAATGTTCTTGGTACGTGAATAAGGAACATTATCTCCATTCATTTTTATTATGACGAATCGAATAATAAAAAAGGTGAGGGTATTACTTAATCCATCGAATACATACATTCACTATTTTATCCATTACAATGTATAATAAATTAAGAACGAAACTCTCAATTTAGAATTCAACAATTGTTTATAATTTTTTTTATTAAATCAATGTTTAATTTTAATCGTTAAAAAATTAACAAAAATTTGGTTCAAATGTATTAAGTCGAATGAAACTTAAGGGCTACGTATCGAAAGTTCAACGTATAAATCCCTAATAATAGATATAAGAGTAATGGAAAATATAATATATAATGACGGATTTGACCTCCTTTCTAAGTATCTGATGCAAAAATTCGAACAATAATGTAATTAATTTCTCTTCATTATGCCTAAAAAATTACTGTTTATATAATTAGCATCTCCAAAAAATTTGTATCGAACTTTTTGAAAAAATTCATATCAAAAATGGTTTAAATTTTTAAATATTAACTCATGTAATAAGTTATTAATAATTAACATAGAGATTACTTATCGGCATTATTTCTAGAGTGCCCGTTATATTCATTACCGTAGTTATAGGCCTAATCCGAAAGTATTTCATTCAATCATTCTCTTTATCCAGCGTATCGTTCAGGAACGCTTCTTTGTGTTTTATACATATCTTTTATCATTCTTTCTTTTCAATTTCGCTTTAGGTTCACCAACCATGTGCACGTTCTTACATCCTATTTTCCTGCTTGTTTTTTTTTGCCAGCATTATTAGATTTTTTTTTTATATATATACACACTGGACACTCAGTACCTGAATACGAATTCAACAGCCCTTGGGAATCTCCATACAATAGTGAAGGTATCGTTACTATTATAAGACTTATTGTAACAAGTACATTTCATTGGCTATAGTTAATCGACAATGTCACGTTATCAAAGATCTTCAATTAGTAAACGCGAATATTTTCTGTCAATATCAGATATAAATACAGACTCACGCGTTTCTACAACCTAATTAAACATAATAAAGTTTATTTTTTTAAAAAAATGTGCTTATTATAAAAACCCTTAAGCAACAACTCGAAAAAGCAAAAACTAAAGAAATTTTAGAAGGGCTTTCTGCGAGTTGCAATTTCTCCTTAGTTGAAAGAACTTGGCAATCACTAGGATTATAACTTTATGTCTATGAAGGTCTATTATTTCGGAGAAGAAGTGATTAAGAAAAGTTAGCTATACTACCGGGGGTTTGATTTTTGATAATCAAAATTAGGCCAGAAACTTTGTTTGGACGGGCCATTTAACTGGGCTGATTAGATGACAGCCTATTAGCTAAACAAGGTTTAGTTTGGTGCTAACTATTTAGTAAGTATTTAGAATTTTTTTTTTAGATTTTCGATTTCACCACCGCATATTTTTTGGTTCTTTTAGTCTTACATACTTTTTTTCTTATTTTAGAATGATCTCAAGAAAGATGGTCGTTTAGAAATATTCTGGAAAGAGGTATAAACAATTATCATTATTCACAGTATTTGCTAAAATTTTTTTTTTTAAGCACTAGTAATAATCAAAGTATAATTAATAAGGGCGACGAAAAAAGACAGGACGTGTATTCTAATCATATCGATATTAAACAAAAAAAAAAAGGTATTAACAAACATTTTTACTTTATTTTTTATCATGATTTTCATAAATTACACAAATTGACGAAATCACGTTTTTAAAATTTTCACCCAAAGTTTAGTCATAACATACAACGAAATAAGCGGCCAGGCCTTCAACGAATCGAACGGTATAAAGAATATGAAAAACTAACATCACGCTGACAGTGATAATGACAATACGACCATAGACAGCAATTACTCCTTCCATCACGATAAAGTGCTTTATTGATGCACATAAAAAAATGGATTACTCACCAGTAACGTGCGGCCTAGAGATGGAAAAATCGCGGTTTTCAAAAATCCCGCGCGGGATAAAAAAAAAACCATGCAGAATTTATTATTGAAAATTTATTTTCTTGTTCAAATTAGTTATTTCTTATAAATCTTATTTATTATAAATAAAACACTTATATGAATTTTTGCTTATATATAAAATGGATAAAATTTACATAAGAATTCTTATAATATTTAAGCATAAAGTTAATTTAATCTTATTGATGAAGTATTAAAATTTTACCTAATTGAGATTTGCCTAATTTTTTATAATTAAATTAAATAAATAATTAAATTAATTATTTTAATAAATAAAATAAAATATAAAAATAATATGCTTACCAATTTGATTTTTAAAAAAAATATATAAAACGATATACAGGCAAATAAATTCCCATATATATATTAATGCATATAAAATGCCAATAGAAATTGGCCTAGATATGTTCAAAAAGGTGTGAACAGGTGATTTTTATGACACATACCCATACGGGGAATCGGAAAATCAGAAATTTAATAATTAACTTTTTTGTCACGGTCATCACGCACTTATCAATGCGAGATGCTTAATCAACACATATTTTAGGTTAAATAATTAATGACGTCCGTTGTAATTTTTATATTATTAACCATGTGGCAATTAAGCACCTCGTACTGATAAGTGCGTGATGCCCTTTTCTAATCATTATCTATATCGCTATATAAACAAATTATTGCAATGTATATTATTTTGTTTTTATAATCGTATTAATATTGATGGCGGATGCACTAGATACAAAACTTATATACAAAAGAGGGACTTGCTTTAGTTGTCGAAAGTGTTTATACTGTGCAGTTTATTTGCAAACACAATAATTCAAATGTGATATTATAAAACCACTCATAAAGGCAATCGAACTGAAGCTGTCAAATATGCGTATACACGAATTTTTACGCCCAATTGGACAGAAGATCAAGTTTCTTTTGCTCGAGAAAAATATATAGCATTATAATTATTAAGAACTCTAAAAGATTCTTTTAATTTTTCACTTTGTTACGATGCATTAATTGGCTATCAAGATTGAATACAATCAAAAAAAAAAAAAACAACCAGCAACTCTAAATATTAAAAGTTTTACTTTAAGAGATACGTCAAAGCACTATAATTTTTAATTGAATTTACTGCATAAAGCAAAATCATATAACATGTATAAATGTTGCAAGACTCAAGATGACTACCGTTTTTAGGAATTTATTAAAAATTTCTTAATTCACCTGTTAAAATTTACCTTTAACTTAGAATAGTATTTTTTTATTGAACTATAAAACTATTTCTATTGGGAAATTGGTGAGAATCTTCCTCTGTTAGAAGCGAGAGTAAAAAAAAGTAGGAAATTTGGGAAATATCGCGAATTTCCCATGATATGGTGATCCCTGATCGTTCACACCTTTTTGAAAACAGCTGTAATGCAGCCAGATAATATGGTAATGCCGGCCGGATAATTTTATTTTGGGATCATATTAAAAATCCTGCGCGGAATCCCGCACGTGCTCAAAATAAGTAAGTATTTTGCCTTCTTTTCGCATGATTCTTTTGGAGTTTTTGAGATCTTCATATGAAAAATGGTTCGTTAGATGCGCACGAATGAGAACTTTTAGAGAAATGCATCTTTGAAAAAGTGGTATGTTATGAATATCAAGAAAAACCATTTTGTAATATAGATTGCAATTTTGCCAATAAGGTTTTTCTTTTTTTTTAACACAGAAAATATAAGCAAGCTATACTCGTGATAAAATTATATTCTTCTATTATTTACGTTTTTGCAGGCTCTAATTTATTGCGCCAACAATGCTTTGTCAATATGGGCTTGATGTTAAAAAAAAAAAGGACGAATTTGACAAAAAAAATAGTGTTCACCAAAAATTAATTATTTCATGAAGTACTGATGATTTTGGTACTATTGATTCGTCTTGATGAAACGAATCGAATACATAACTCTGATTGGTATTAGATATTAATTTTTTGTGAATACTATTTTTTTTGTCAAATTCGTCCTTTTCTCAGTATCAAACCCATATATTTTGAGTTGTAAAGATTCTAATGTCTTAATTTTTTTATTAATTATGCTGCCAATCTCAAAATTACTTGGATTCGGTTTCTGAAGAACTAAATCTTATATGACTAGTGGATTAGCTCTTGATTCCATTTTTTTAATGAACCCGATTAGTGGTATTATCGAACTACAAGATTAATTTATGGAGGCTGGATCTGATAAAGTGAATGTTGGTTAGCTATTTACAGATTATTTCTTTTTGTTATTTATATATATTATCTTACACTGTTTTACTGACATTTATATTATTAATTTGTGGTTGCTATTTGACTATATTATATGCTATGTTACGTATAATAGTTGATAGTATAAAAAATATATACGATATTTAAATGTGTTACCAGATAAAAGACTAAGTGCAAACGAACAATAAGAATAAAGTATAGCATCTAAATTTTGTACATATTCTAAAGTAATAAAATGTAGTAATACTATTTTTAATAAAAAATAAAAATTTATACATTATGGCCTTGTATTAGTTTAATTAATAAATACATCTATTCTTATAAGTAACTATAGTAGGTTTTATTTCTTTCAATTCAACACACAGTTCGTCCTTTACATTAAATACAGACTTCAAAATTGCAATATTTTAAGTACTTCATTTTTTTGTTGAAAAGTTTTCAAAATCAGAGTAAAGTTGTTAATAACATTTATGCTATGTGTAAAACCTTCGTAAATCAGTGAAAAGTAAAGCTTTATTATACCTCTGGTACTATAAAATGCAAAACGAAAGGCTATTTTTAGAGGCAAGATTTTTTTCAGTTTTATTTTCTATCTTACTTTAAACTTATAATACAGTATTTAGTTTTCTAAGTCGTCGTACTATATCTCGTGAGTCAATTTCACTTTTATGAAACCCTTGAAACCAGTGATTGAAAACAAGCCACCGTTGCAATTTACTATAAAAAAGGGATTTCACAAATTTCATAGTAAAAAAATTACTCCACTGATCTGCGTCTGACTGATAAGAACGTAAATAGTAAGGGCGGACTCAGCATTGATAATGCTTGTGTGGAATATGAAGAAAAACAGCTCGCATATTTGAAATCTGAAATAAAGGAGTACGCAAGAGCAACCATTTTATTAGCTGATTTGTTAAACGATAATTTCAAATAAAAAGAAATCTTAATAAATAGTGTCGATTTTGGAAAAAACATCTGATTCACTAATTGACAATATTGAAGAAACGAATCATTTAATGAATAGGATGGAAAAAGAATTAGCCTGTGTATTATCTAAGAACTTAATAATTCTTTAAAATGCCTTCAAGCTATTTGGAGGGTTAATTTAGATCAATGATGCCATTTTCTGTATATAGTTGTGTTATCATTATAGATCGGCAATTTTAAAGTCAAAAACCATAATGATAAGAGTTATACAGTAATCAATAGGATTCAGAGTTTTTTATATAAAATTAGCGTTTTGGGGTGGATTGTAATGACGAATTTTGTATAATATTCGCTTTTAATCAAGCATTCATTTTTAGTTGTGGATATTCACAGATCCTATCTCTCATGCTAGCACGTATATAACTATAAGATATATACACGTAAATGGAATTCATCTGATTTAATATTTGTCAACTAAGCTAGCTTAGTCGATATTTATAAAATCAGTTTAGTTAATTATTTAACCCAACTAATATCCCTAATTTCAAATTCCATTTCCCGTTCAATATATATGTAACATGATGAAATTACATGAAATCTAATTTACTGTATTGTAAAGTAAGATTGTAACTTTAGTAACACAACTCTAATTGCTACCAAGGCATCAACATGTCTTAATTATGCTATTGGTCATATTGCGTTAATAAGATTAATACTGGTCATTTCGATAGCAATTTAAAAGTAGTTCCAACTTCAACTTAAGCAAAAAGTCAATTAACAAATTTTCTATATGAAAATTTATTATGAAATACATCTATGTGTATCGATATTATATGACAATATTGGTATATTATTCTGACCACGTTAACAATTAGGATTTAACTACTAACAATAGAGAAATAAAAGGATGTCACGTCTACTATGTCCATAATTTTTTGATTTGTCCATGTCCATGTCCACAATGTTCATACTACTGTATTTTTTGCTAGTAGTTGGGTTTTTTATATATTATTGGTATTATCTAGTTTTTACTACCAGTAGTTTTTAGTATTTTTTTTTTATATATTTAATTACAGTCAACCCTCCATAAGTGCACCCTCCATAAATGTACAGACTATGTATGCCTTCTCTAAATGCATACTAATATTTAGTCCCAAGCATATAGGACATTTAATAAAATGCTCTCTATAAATGCATACACTCTCTAAATGCACATTTTTGCCTATGGCCCCAGTAGGGTGCACTTACAGAAAGTTGACTGTAGTATTTTTTTTGTTAATAATTGTTTTTTTTATATTGTTAGTATTATTTAGTTTTTACTAGTTTTTATTGTTTTTATATATATTTAGTTAGTAGTTTTTTTTGTCATTAATTTGTTTTTTTATATTATTAGTATCTGGTATTGTTTAGTTTTTCTAGTCTTTAGTATTTTTTTTTATATATTCAATCAGTATTTTTATTGGTTTCTTTTTATATTATTGGTATTATTTAATTTTTATTGGGTTTTAATTTTTTTATATATTTAGTTAGTACAGTTAGGGTTTTGAAGTTCAGTTCAGTTCAATAAAAGTTCAGGTTCAGGTTTAATGAACCTGAACCTGAACTTGAACTTGAAAAAATTTTTGAACTTGAACCTAAACTTAAATTTAAAATTATTGAACATGAACTGAACCTGAACTTAAAATAAGTTTAGTTTAGGTTCAGTTCAAGGTTCATGAACATGTTCAAGGTTTATAATATATACACATATTTACCTAAATCACAAAGTTAGTATCAATTAGTAAAATTTAAAAAATCATAGAAATATGTACTATATAATTTTATTAATAAAATTATACAAATTTTTATTATTCTCTAAATTTTACTAATTTATCATAACTTCTTGCACTAAGTAAACTTGTTCTGCACCAAAAAATACATCAAATTAGCTTATTTTATTTTACTTTTTTTTAAAATTTGAGGAAAAGATGCTTAATTTTGAAAATTTTTATCAAAAATTCAAAATTAAGCATCTTTGATACAAATTTTAAGAAAAATAAAATAAGAAATATTGATATAATGTATTTTTAGTATTAAACAAGTTTATTTAGAGCAAAAAGTTAGTTTCAATTAGTAAATTTTAGAAAATTATAGAAATTTGTACAATTTTATTAATAAAATTATACAATTTTTATTATTCTCTAAATTTTACTATAGTGCAGAAACTTTTAAATCAACTAGTTTTATATATGTGCCTAAATTTTTGGTTGGGTTAGAAGTTGGGTCAGAGCCAATAAAATTGCAAAAGATTTTGCAAATAAAAAAAAAAACAAAATACAGTATAACTAGTGAGAACCTTTGACCTTTTAATTTAGTGTTGGGTTGGAGCCAATAAAATTGTTGCAAAAAATTTTGTGAATAAAAAAAAAAAAAACCTAGTATAAATTTTTTTTTAAAAAAAATTTCAGGCAAAAAAATAATATCTTGGCCAGAAATATAGTAATTTTAGCAAATTATAGTGGCCAAATTTTATGGTTAATAATAATAGATAACTTTAAATCTAAAAGCATTTAAATTTAATAAATTAAAAAACAAATTCTATACTTTATTTTTAAAGTCTTTTCTATATTTTTATAAAAAAAAAAATTGTCTAGCTATACTATAGTAGTTATTTTTTTATAACATTTTAAAAATTATCAATTTCACTTGTTGATTTAAGAATTCCCACACTATAATTGAAACTAACTTTTTGCTCTAAGTAAACTTGTTTTGTACAAAAAAATACATTATATTAGTATATTTTTTTTATTTTCTTTAAAATTTGTGTCAAAGATACTTAATTTTAAATTTTTGATAAAAATTTTTAAAATTAAACATTCTTTTTTTAAATTTAAAAAAAGTAAAAAAAAAAAAATTATACCAAATTAATGTATTTTTTGGTGCTAAACAAGTTTACTTAGTGCAAAAAAGTTAGATTAATTAGTAACATTTAAGAAGAATTTTTGATTTTTCTGCATAGGCGATACATTATACCCTATAAGATCTGGTATAATATGAAATCAAAACAATAAATAAATTTGTTAGTTTAGAGTTAGAGTAAGGGTTAGGTTATGGTCAAAGTAGTGTGTTTTAGTGAAGAGTTTCTAATCCAAAATTTCATAAGGAATTTTTTTGTTAGAGTATAAGTGATGGTTTCACAAACAAAATTTAGTATTATGGCCGATTTTTGAAAAAAATTGTAATCGCTTTGATCTCACATTACACCTGATCCTGAATTCTTATTGGTTTATTAGGGTAGCAATGACGATAAATATAATAATTCTTTAGAGAATAATAAAAATTTGTATAATTGTATTAATAAAATTATGTATATTTTTATGTTCTCTAAATTTTACTAATTGATTCTAACTTTTAGCTCTAAATAAACTTGTTTAGCACCAAAAATATATCATATTAATATATTTTATTTTATTTTTTTAAAAATTTGTATCAAAAATGCTTAATTTTAAATTTTGATAAAATTTTTAAAATTAAGTACCCTTTTTTCAAATTTTAAAAAAAAAGTCAAAATAAAATATATTGATTTAATATATTTTTTGATGCTGAACTAGTTTACTTAGTGCAAAAAGTTATAATCAATTAGTAAAATTTTATGTAAAATAAGATTTTTAATAATTTAATTAATAAAATTATACAAAATACTATGATTTTCTAAATTTACTAATTGATTTATACTTCTCACTTTAAGTAAAATTGTTCAGAATCCAAAAATAGGACCCCAAACAATATATATAGAGGTTATATTAAAATTTTGGTTAAAAAAGTTACTTTTTTACAAAAATATTATATTTGAAAAGTGAATAATTGGGTAAAAGGTTATATTTAAAAATAGATAAAAGCTTTTAATGCTATATTACTCAAAGTAGATAAAATTAATAAGTTTTTATAAAGATTATATTTAAAATTTGAATAACAAAATAAAAAAAAAAAGAGAAAAAATTGAAAAAAATAGCTAAAAACACTTTATTTCTAGATATTAAAAATTTGCCACATTACTTAATAACAGCTGTTATACTGCATAATTAGCTAATAAATATGTCAAGCGCTAAACAACAAAAAAATAAAAATTTTTAATTTTAAGTTTTAATAAAACCTAATCATAGTATGCTAATAGTGGCTTTTTTTATTAAATAAATTGATACTGCATAATTAGCTAATAAATGTGTCAAGTGCTAAACAACAAAAAAATAAAAATTTTTAATTTTAAATTTTAATAAAACCTAATTATAGTATGCTAATAGTGGCTTTTTTAATTAAATAAATTGATCTTTATTATTAAGCTAATTTTGTTCACCATAATAAACTCTACTTATCTTTAAATTTTTATAAAAATCAGATAATTTTTTATTAATGGTCATTTGTAAAAAGCTTACTGGTATTATAATAGTTTTTTTTTGGTATAAAAACATATTTTATAAAAATTAATTAATAAAAAATCATCTGATTTTTATAAAAATTTAGAGTTAAGTAGAACTTATAATGATAAATAAAATTGTCTTATTAATAAAGATCGATTTACTTAATAAAAATTTGCTAACAATGAATCAAAATTATTTTTTTTAGTCTTTTACAAGTTTACTTAGTGCATAATGCTAGAATTAATTAGTAAAATCTTAACTTATATTTCACAAATTTTTATTAATTAATTTTAAATTTGTGTATTAAGTAAACTTGTTCAGCACCTAGAAATACATCAAATCAACAAAATTATTTTTATTTTACTAGTATTATAAAGTTTGGATTAGCATCATAGTAACTCTTTAAAAACTAAACTTTTTGACTGATTAATATTCTCTTTTGTATTAATAATATAGAGAATTTCAGTTTAGAAATGTATACTGATGAAAATTTACAAAACTTGAAACCAATTTCTTATAAACAAAAGCTTTTTTATAAATGAAAGATCAATTTGATTGTTGGAAGGCTTTGGTAGGTTTAGGTCATGAATAAAATAGTCCTAGTCTCAGTACTTAGTAGATAGTATAGACATTGTACAACAACGTTGTAATAATCGATATACACTCAATAAAGACCAGAGGCATGATCTTACCTTAAAAAAAAAAATAATAATAATAAAAATAAGATCAACTTGATTGTCTTCTGATAAGTTTAAAATTTACAGAAGAGTCGATTAAAAGAGTAAAGAATATTGTCACTCATTCCACCTTGCATTGAGTTTTCTCTAGATGTTCTAGCATCAAAGTCTACTATATTAGCAATTGGAAGATCGCCAAAAGATGTAAGACTTTGGAAAGGCTTCTTTGAGGAAATGAATAGGTAAATCTTCAATCTAGAGAAAAAGTTTCAAGTTCTGGAGTTTGCATATAAGTATCCAATTATTGAATTTGCACTGGGCTTACTATGAATTCCATTTCCTAATGAGTTAACTGTTAGCTGAACTGATATAGCTCGATTATGTATATTTTTTTGGTTTGAAAAAATTCTGGTGAATTTAAAATTTATCAAAATTGTTAATAGTAAAACTTCATTAAAAATATTACTTGTTATAAATTTTATTTCAATATAACATATTTCTCTTAGTCTATTTAATTAAAAATAAAAAAATGCAAATTGACTTGTGTTTGAATAACTTCAACGTTCGGGAGGTAAAGTGACGGATTAACATAGAAATTAACATATATGCATTATGATTCTTGCTATTATATCCATTAATCAAAATCAATGTTTTTTACCATTCGATTCGCCTTGGTAACACGAATTGAATGGTATAAGAACCTTTAGTTCCTAATTGGTAGACTATGAATATTATGTGATCTTCCACATTACACCCTCCATCAAAATACCACCCTCTACCTTATATAGAGGTCGACTAAAGCGGAGTTAATTCAATATATGATCTACACACTGCATAAATTACATTATTGATATCTATATAACCTTCTAACAATAATTGCATCAAAAAGGTAACCCTAACCCTAACCAAATTTCACTCCGCTTTAGCCGACCTCCTTATATATACAGTATATATATATATTTTTTTTTTTTAAAAAAAAACAAAAACAAGAAAAAGAATTTAATACTGTAGCGCAATACCGATACACTGCTACAGTATTAGCAGTGATGTCACTTGGCTATTTGGCCGGTCAATGGTCGAGGCCAAAAGGCCATTTAGTTTTGGCCAAAATGACTAGTAATTTGATTGATTCAATATTAAAGGATACGATCGTAGTAGTATCGTATTATTAATTCACCGATAGCTCATTTCAAAGATAAAGTAATTCTAGTTATTGTCGTTAGGTTAGGCTTAGAATTAAAGTTGATTAATCAGTTTATAAAAAAAACTTGTTTGTGAAATGAGTTATCAGTGAAATATACTGTCTACAAAATGAACTTGTCTGTAAATTTCTGTAAGTTAATCGTCTGTAAAATAAGTTTGTCGATGAGTGCGGAATGGTAACTTTGAAGTGATTGACTGACTTATTAGACTCAATTTATTAAAAATATATTGATTTCACAGTTAGTGTTACATACGGTATATTTTATATTTTTTTAATTTTAGGGATTTTATACTATTTTTGAATAATAACATTTTAAAAAATTTTTTTACGGTAACTTATTGAAGGTAAATTACTAAAATGTTAAGTTACTGTGAAAGTAATCTATGCTTTATTCCCTACAATTACGAAATGTTCGCACTTTCAAATGAGTATTTGGTAATCTACCGTACAGAGTTGTAAGTTACCGGTAAGTTATCGGTAAGTTACCAAAAAATGATAACTTACTGGCAATTTATTGATAATAACTTACACGTAAGTACCACTAACAATTCTGTAACTTACTAATTTACCGTGGTAACTTACCACGATAAGTTACCCTTACATATAGGCCAAAAAATTTCAATTGACCTAGCCAATTAACATTCAATTTTGACCATAAATTTTGGTCGTTTTTAGCCAAATAATTAAATATCGGTATGATATTATCTAATGGTTAATTAATTTTTTTTTTTTGGCAGATTAAATTGTCATCACCGAGTATTAAGCCATATAAAATTAGTTACAGTAAAACCTCCATAAGTACACCCTCTATAAGTGAACACCCTCTTTATATTCACGTTATAGTTTAGTTCCATTTAGTGCTAAATGCAATGCGCGTATTATATAATTTTTCTAAATGCACATTATAGTTTAGTCCAACCTAATAATGAATGCACACTCTCTACAAATGCATGCTTTTATTTTTTCTATTATGGTCCCTACGAAAGTGCATATAGAGAAATCTAGCTATAATATAGTTCTTTAAGGCACACTTTCTCTAAGTGCACATATGTATTCAGCCCTAGTGCGTGCACTTATAGAGGTTTTACTGTAGTTGTTTCTCATAACCCGGCCGGGTCAACTTTTGTAAAGTTTCAATTCAAAATTTTATAAGTTATTTATTAAGAATACTTTCGGTGAGTTTTGAACAAATTTTTTATGTTTTTTCTTTAATGATTTTCTAAATAAATAAATAAATAAATAAAATTTTATAATTAAAAATTAAAGATGGCCACTTTGAAGTTCATATGAGAGACAATTAATTTTATGTGGCCTTATACAAATACATATATTTAATTTTATTATATTCTAATATTTAACTCATAAAATATTCTTATTACAGTATATATTTTATTTTATTATTTTTTTTTTTTACACTATTAACTATGATGTAACGGTTAGTGCCTCAATGGATTTGAACAATATTGTGATGATGAATTGTCACAATAGGCTTTAAATTAACCCATGAAAAAAAAAACCTTAACTTTCACCCAAACATTTTAAAACTATAGTATATACGTACAATAAAAAAAAATTTATTTTACTATATATATATATATATTTTTTTTTTTTTTTTTTTTTTTTAATGCATCTAAAAACCGGCCATAATTAATTATAATATAGAATTACATAAAAAAACTTTGTATACTATTTTAATAAATCGATTTGAATACAGTAGATTGAATATTTTTTTTATGTATAAGTTAAGTTGTCAAAAAAAAACAGTTAAGAAATATGGGGCCCCACAGTATTGGCAACTATATAGACGAAATTGGAATGTAAAATTTTATGACATATGACCAACGCAACACTTTGAGCCTCACATTATTGCGAATTCTTTACATGAAATTAAAATATTTTTTTTCTGTAAATATATTTATTGTAATTGTGAGATTTATATGTTCGATAGAACTATAAAAATTCTCAATTTCCACCTTTTTTTTTTTTTTTTTTTTTTTTTTTTTTCCTTAAGACAAAAAATATATTTATTATAACTTTGTCGTAAAACTATAAATTTTTTTCTTTTTCCTTAAGGCAAAAAAAAAAAAAAAAACCTTTTAAAAAATTATCATTATTATGAACCGGCCTATAAATCAAGCAGCCAGGGGTCAACCTTTAGTAATTCAAAATGCCGATATTTCTGTAAATTCATCTTATGATAAACTTAGTGCTGAACAAAAATATGACAACTTAATTAAAGGTACGACAGAATTGTTCAGCACTGAAACACAAGAAACAGAAACTCGGACAGTTTCTCAATTTTCTACCTTTATTATTTCGGGTGCACCCTTTTGACAAGAAAAACTAAAAAAAAAAAATTTAACCATTTTTTATTTCACCTTCAACTTTGATTTTATTTTCATATATGTGATATATTATAACCAATAATTCTTCTCATTATATCAATATTTACAACCTTTATCTTCACTGCTCTTATCATCAATCATATTCGATCATTTGGTGTTTCCACCACACTTTCTTCATCCTCATCCATCAACATTCCTTTTTCCGTCGACACTTGATAAACATCAAATTACGTCAAATTATGATCGGAGAATATACAGTATACGGAAATTGACCTTGTTACAAACTGTATCAACGTTGGGTTTTGGGATAATTGTTACTTTTACTTTTACCATTATCAAGATTATTAAAAAAAAGTTTCTTGAGAATTTTTTCTTTAAAAGAAACTTGCCTTTCTCTATGCACGTAAAAAATATAAAAAAAATATGGTGTTATATAATTAATATAAATTATTTGACAAATACATTTAAAAATCAATCTTTTCCCTATGATTTCTTTTTTATCCCTTAAACCGTTTCTTTGTACAAATTTACACGGAAATTTTTTTTAAAACTTTATTTTTAAATTAATATTCTAAATATTAATTTTAGCTGTATATTTTCTAAGTAAAAAATATATGTTAAGATTTATTTTAATATCTTTGTTAAGAAAATTTTTAAAATTTATTAAAATTTTAAAAGTAATAAAAGGTTAAAATTTTTATTTTGAATTTTTTATTATAAAATTTTTATTTAAAAATTTTAAAATTTTATATGTTTCCGTTTATAATTTTTTTTTTTTTTTTTTTTTTTACATCTAATACAAGTCTTAATAAATAGTCTTAATTTTTACAAGCAAATCACAAAAGTTACAATAATGAAAGTTGTAATCCTATATTTTAACTACAGTATAATTTCTATTAAAAAACTAAAGTATATATGTTTTTGATTTATAAGCAAGTTAAATTTTTTTGTCTTGTAATTTAAATATAATAAATTTTACAAAAATATATTCCTTATTTTCAAATATTATCAAAAAAAATATATTTAAATATATTGATTTTTTAAAAAAATAGAAGTATTTTTATAATATAATTCAGAGTAAATTTGCTTTGGATTTCAAATGGTTGAAGGGGTAATTTTAAAAAAAAAAACTTTGTTTTTAAAGCAAGCATCTTATTATTATAACACTAAATCACTATAACTGTGTAACGGAGAACAAAGAATCTTTCGACTAAAAAGTATTACCATATAGATCTATAGAATCTATAGATCGATAATTTGTCATTTGATCAATATGTACGTAAGTTACGAGTTATGCTGCTATTTGGCCCTTTCATATACTTTTCTTTGTTAAACGCCTGAAATGATCCTTTTACAGAATTAGGTTTGGTTTAATACAAACATCTTTTTGTATTAAAAAAAAAAAATTTATCTTTTTGTAAAGGATATTTCAGATTGTGTATCTTTTCATAAAGGAATTATCTTTTGTAAAATATAGCTATCATCGTAACTATTGTGTACTTGTACTATTGTGTGACTCTTTATAATAATATCGGATAATTATGTAAACAAAATAGATTTGTTTTTATTTTGTTTTTTTTTTTTTTTTTTTTTTTTTTTTTTTTTTTTTTTTTTTTTTTTTTTTTTTTTTTTAAAAAAAAAAAAGAAATTCTTTGTTATGTATCAGCATTGCATTTTTGGTGGAACTGTAAGCTTAAGCCATAACCCACCAAATACATAATGGAAAAAGGACCAAGCATAAAATAATAGTTAAATAAGATAAATCTTCAATAAAAAAAAAAAATAAACTTTTTTTTTTTAAGAAAAAAATCGAAAATCGTGAAACTGTCTGATTTTGGCTTAAATATCTCCAATCGGTATAATATATTACTTTTATATTGTTATTTAGTTTTATAACAGAACTACAATACATTTGCCGATATGTCAACTCTTTCATTATATGTTTCTTTTCTGCATGTTGCTGCAATGCTTCCTGCTCCATTCTTTGTAATTCGAAACCACTAATACTAATTGAACATCTTCACAGCAAATCTTGAAGTAATCACAAACATTGTGCGTAATACATTCTCTGAACAATGTGTAATACATGTCATCGCTTAAAATGGTATTAACGTATGTATAAACGTATGTATATTATATGTAGTTTCATGTTGACACAGACCAATCGGAACTCACTTTGTTTACGTCAATCTCGATGTTTTTTTGACTGCACAAATCATTGTGTAATATGTTGGTCAAAAGCGTGAACAGTGTTCGAATTTATTATAATAATATAGACTACTTTATATGAATATCTGCCTCCCTCAACAAAAAAAAACTGTTATCTAAATAGACACTAATATTCATAACATGTAAAGTTTAAAACAAGAATTTCTTAGTTCATAGCAACAGAGCTGGGATCCATCATCATTACTATTCAATGAATATTCACGAGTTTTAGTCATCCACGAATAGTATAGAATCTTATATGGATATTCATAATTCATTGAATACTCATCATATATAATATAATTTAATACTCGGTTATTCATGAATTTTGTGTAGCCAAATACTTGCTTTTTAATTGAATATCCACGGATCTCAGCTCTACATAGCAACATAAATTAAAATAGTAATCTTAAAAAAAAAAAAAAAAAAAAAAAAAAAAAAAAAAAAAAAAAAAAAAAAAAACTTTATATGTATCTTCGATTTACCAATTTCATAATTCTCGATTCCTATTAATTCCTATCAATTTTAGTTACCATTATATGCTTTATTATTCCGGATTTTTTGCATTAATAGTGAACCAATCGGAATTCACACGGGCTTCAATATGGGGTATGTACGTACGTACGACCATTATCGTTATGCAGCAGCATAATATGGGGTACTTGCAGTAATTGAATGAGTTTTTTAACAATATTAATGTTTAATGTCATCATCAGTAAGTCAAGGCTTGAATAACACAACAGGATGATAATGGTTATATTAGATGATCCGTTCTTTGTAATTTGAATAATGTCATTTTTAAATATAGTATAATTTCGATGCTCTGTGCATATTTGCTGGAGTACATCAAACTGTTATTTATTTAAATAGATACTATAATAGTGCATTTATAGTGTGTGGAATTTGAAGAATTGATTAGTTCATAAAATATATAAATAAAATAGGTGTAACTTTAAAAAATTAATTTGTTGAAAATGGTGATAAATAAAATAATACAAAATAAAACAAATAAAATTTATTATTATTACGTATTATTATTTAATAATATATAATAATAATAATAATAATAATAATATAATAATAATAATAATATTATTATTATGAATATGCAGTATACAGGAAATTATTAGCTATATATTTTACATCAAAATGATATATATTATATAGACTAGAGCAAGTTTTCTTATATAACTACCTAGTTGCATTTCATTTCCGGATTTTCTGTTTACAAATTAATTTAAGACTATATATCTACTATTAATTTCAGAATAGGGTGGAAAGGGTCCTAGTAATAAAAAAAATAAAATAAAAAATAAAATAAATTTACATTATGTGCATCTTCGATCTATCATAAATTTCAGAACTCCTACCAACTCATTATTCATTACATAATTACCATATGGAATTGCTTGCATTAATTATTTGAGGCAATATAATGTATCATTATAGTGGTTCCAGATATCTAACCGGATATCCGGATAAATGTTCTGTTTTAATTTTCTTTATTCGGATAGATATCTTATTTAATTTTCTTTATCCGAATTTGTAAATGGATATTATTATCCGGTTTTTAATCTGGATTCTATCCGTTTATATTAACTATTTGATACCGAACCTTACATTTGAATTATGCTCATTCTTCTTTACGAATTATTTTACGAATTATTTACATGCAAAAAAGTAGTTATATCTGTGACAAATAAAATTTGCATAAAAGCATAAAATAGAAACAAAGATGCCCAAAGTATATGCTATATGTCCGTGCTGTACGTCAGTCAGGTTTTAATATGTAAACAAATTAATACAATAAACTATTATAGAATCAGGATCACCAATAATGCAAGTTGGTTTACTTTTATAAAAATTTTTTTCATAGATCCAAACAAAGTTGCAAAAATATTATAAATTCTCATTTTGTTTTACGTACCCATCGGCATCCCACAACAGGATCTAAAAATATATGCATCTTACACTGTATTCGTTTTTTTTTTTTTTTGATCCTCTCACATTTTGATAATAATAAATTGTCAAAAATACCTTTACAATTAGATTAGAAAATTTTGTAAATGATTTATTTAAAGATATTATTTAAATAAATTATGTTATAAAATTAAGTATTAATATTAATAATTTGACTTATAATTTGTAAAAGAAATTAATCTTTTAATGATTAGTATATTAGATATTTTCCTAAACCGGTTTTCATATAAAATCATTTATATATATACTCTATAAGATTAGATACAGTATAAGTTCGGTATACTGTATGTATAATAAAGTATAACATAATGATACTGTATACTGTATACATGATATAATGATCTGGGGGATATTAGTCAAAAATGTAATATAATTTTTGTATTATCAGTGTCAGCTATATACCGATATGGTATCTTCAAATATCGAATTTTTCCGATTGGCCGATTTTATCGCTGTTTTTCGTTTGTTGAAGTTTTTAATGCAATGACAGTATGTAGATTTTATATACTAGGTTAACAGGAACAATAATTAGTTAAATTAACTAAATTTTTACATGATTTATAATTATATATTATATTTGTTATTAATTAATGAAATCGATATACTAATATAAAAAATCAATTTTACCGGTAATAAATATAGTAATATCACGTGGCGGATAGATTCAATAAAAAGCCTAGTGTGTACCATAACAGCCAATCACAGGAAGTCTCATGGCGGACAGACAAAAGTCTAGTATTGTCCTTAATAGCCAATCACAGTATAGCCACGTGGAGGACAGACGGCATTTTTTTATTAATTAAAAAGTCTAGTATGCTCCGTTAGGGCGTTCATCATGCTAGTAAAATCAAACATTAATCAGGGTCACATATGATAAATTTTTTATGAAAATTCGAATTTACTGAAATGGCTACACTAAAAAAGGCAAAATTGAAGAAAAAATAACTGGGTTAGGAGGTAATTTACAATATTTTCAACCGATTTAATATCAAATTTCGGTACGCTTTTCTCTTGAACTAGTGTAATAATTAATGTCTGTTTTTTAAAGAAGATAGAGCAAATTGCATACTTTCGATTAACGCTATTTATTCTATAAAATGGCGTAAATCGAAAAAAATGGCACTATTACATTAAAGTATACAATTTGCTCTATCTTTTTTTTTTTTAAAAAAAAATTAAACATTAATTATTATATTTGTTCAAGAGAAAAACGTACCGAAAGTTGATATTACCTCCAATAAATTCGGATTTTCATAAAAATTTATCATATGCGACTTAATGTTTGATTTTATTAGTAAACACCCTAATGCTCCGTAATAGGGTATCCAGGGTTATGCGATGCGAAATTATGCGCATAATTAACCATTTTTTCGCATCGCATATGCTTCGCAATAATTGAACATAGTAATCACGTGGATGGATTGTGAATGGCGAATAGGTGTGTCGGAAGCAGGGATGCCAAAATTATGGATCCATAAGGGAAAATCCATAATTTTGGGGATTATCTATATTTTTAGAACATTTTATGCATGATTTTAGCGGGTTGATTGGTTATAGATCACGTTGTCTAGATCATTGTCTATTAATTTCTATTGATCTGATTGGTTGTGTTCGTATGATTCAAAATTTGAATTGACGAAATTTTGGTCAATAATTCAAAGCAGGGGACAGTAAAAAAAATATCGATTTACATTTTTGTAGATCGATATTTTCGGGGGTCAAATTGTAGGCAAGTCGATAATTTTACAAAATTTTCTGCTGTGTAACATACATAATTTTTAGCCAGAACTACGGAATTATACAGTTAGATGTCGAGTAGCATTATGCAGTTGTAGCCAGAATTATGATATTACTGCCGAAATAGATTAGCTTTAAAAAAGGCTATCTTATTAGAATCACGTGACGTGACCCGAATTATGAAATTTAATTTCTTAATACCGGCTAAATCCAAAAATTTCCAAAATTTTTTGCGTTATCCAAAAAAATTTCTTTTAATCCAAAAAAAAACACATCCCTAGTAGGAAATCGCCTGGCTAACGATGTAGAAAATCAATGAACTCAAAATTGACCTCGATCGCATCGCATCGCATAATTACCCTATCGCATCACCCTAGTCCGTAATAGTATAGTCACGTGGAGGACAGACGGACATTTTTCAGTTTTACATGTCCTCGCTACGCTTCGGGACAATAAATATCAACAATGCAAGTTATGCAGTATGTGAATTAGCTTACCGGAAATTGATTTGCGCCAGCCAATCAGATGAACTGTGCTAAATTTGAATTGCTGTGTAGAACCCGACGCGTCATTTTATGTAGTACGAAGTTTTATTGGATAATTACGCGACATCTTCACAAATCCAAATGTCTAGAAGATAATGTATGAAGCGTAGCTGAAGATAAAAAAAAAACAACAATGTTATAAAGCTAAGTGATCCTTTCAAATCCGGATTATCCGGATTACACAAGACTAAATTCTTATCTGTACAAATTGTTGAATGAATACACAAAAATACGAATCCAGATTGCTGATTAATGGATCACATCTTTAATGATTATATTTAAGGGAAAATGGTTACTTTGTTTAAAATACTTTTACTTATTCATATTTCTTAATTAGTTATTATACAAAATGTAATTCGATAATTCCTCTTCATTTATTTAAAAACATGTATTTTAAACGGTAAATTTCAAGTCTTAATCCTAAAAAAAAAAAAAAATACGATCCATAAAAATTTTTAAATCAAAGTGGTTTCATAAGTAGTTTCATTGAAAATTTATAATGTTGGATACGGTCTTCTTCATGGCATTGGGATTGAAAAGAATGAACATGAAGCGTTTGAATATTTTCGAAAAACTGCTAATGGTAAACATGACAAATGAATATTCCAGGTTGACTATTGTTATCATTTGGTTATGGAACTGGAATAAGGCATTTGAGTATTACAAAAAAGCTGCAGATATGGGACTTGTTGAAGGAATGTACATGGTTGGATACTGTTATAAATATGGAATAGGAGATTAACTTAATGCATTTCCTTATTTTCAAGAAGTCACTTCAAATGTTATTAACGGAAATTTTAGTATTGGTCGAAATGAAATTTGCAAGTGATATGGGTGATTCTGAAATATTACGTACTTTGGGGATGAGGAATTGGAGTCAAAAAGGATGAAAAGAAGGCGTTCGAATATTATCAAAAAGCTACAGATATGGGACATGCTGAATAAACGATTTGGGTTGAATTTTGGTATGGGAATGGAATTGATGTTAAAAAATACGAACTTAAAGCATTTATTTATACTCAAAAATGAGCATAATTTGGAAATGCTAATGCAATGCATAATCTTGGAATTTGTTATCTATATAGAATTGGTAACAAAAAAGATGAGCAAAAAAACAGGCAGAATCGATAATAATAAAGGTGTATATTTTCATATACACAGTGGCTCTCGATATAACGGACCACCGATATAGCGGATATTGCTTAGTACGGAGAATTATAATGGAACCGAATTATTACTAGTAAAATTATTTTGATATACCGAAGATTAATAGTAATCTCGCGATATAACGTATAACGAATTCTAACTAAAACCACTATATGCCAATAATAAAAAATCTTTTGACATACATACAATTGGTTAATTTTTGTAGATCTACCCGTGACTACATGTGACCAGTGTTTAAAATTCAAATTCAAAATTATGTTCTCAAATGAACTAAATTTAGAGTATTAATGTTCTCAAAAAATTTTTAATGTTCTCATTATATAGAATTTTATTTTTTAAATATGCATATATTTTTATTATATAAACCTATCTTGGACTTTTAAGTAAAGTTATAGATAAAGGCTTTCTGATTTTAATAGTACTTAGAACATTTAAATTGGTTGAACTGATCATATGATATACTTATTTAACTTTTTGCAACTATAAATTTTTTTTCAAATATATAAAAAAAAAACTAATACTAATAATATTTTGAGAACATTTTATCAGTACAAAATGTTCTCAAATAAGAGAACATTTATTTTAAATATTAATGTTCTTAAAAAAAATTTAGTGTTCTCATGAGAACATGAGAACATCAAATTTTAAACACTGCATGTGACTCCCGCGATAATTAACCAATCAGAATACATAACTATTAAAAAGATTTATTATCATTTTAAAACTTTATATGAAGCTACAAACTTATGAATAATATGCCACAAATGTGATATTTATTATATCAACCAAACTTTAATTAATAGTTGACAACCCAAACACATTACAGAACAGATTAGGACCGGATCTTCTATTAAATTTTATTTAAATTCAATGTAATAAAATAGGTTAATGAACATGCTTTCATTTTACAGTATTATTTGATAGTCCAATAGCCAGCTAAGTAAAGTTTTTTCAAGTTTGAGATTATTTTGCGCAGTGTCGAAGATATTTTCTAAAATTGTCAACAATGTTTACGGTAAATTTTTGTTAGTGAAATTTCACGTTCTCAAAAAGTACTTTAAAAACATTATTCGGACAATTGATCTATATCAGCAACTCAAAATGATGGTCCCAATTATAGTCCTTGGTCTGGTCCGTTCTAGTTCACAAATCAATAGCTAAGATATATAAACAGCCCTTATAAATTAGACCGAATTAGGCTGGGCTATCTTGATTAAAGGAATAGAAATAGCTCGTTACTAGTGATGCAATATAATCATTCCAATGATTGCCGTAACTAGTTACGGTAATCATTGGGACGATTCTACTGCATCATTACTCGCTACCAAACAGCTAATATCAATTGTTATATAGGTATCTGTTTTGCTTATATTAAAGCAACTAAGGGTACTTATAATGTTGTACAACATATGAGGCTCAATTTCGAGAAGCAAAAGCAGCTGGGTTGATACTAAAATATGTATTGGTGAAAAAAATAATGAAATGATTTTTGCTTTTTCTCTGCTATTTAAGTATCGTACTGGTTAATAAACATACGATTCTCAATTTTAGTTCACCAATGACCGCAACATGAGTGGGCACATTTTCGCATTCTAAATCATGAGGTTCATTGATTTACTCAGATATGGCTTATACATATGCACGTAACTAGCACTGTGTATTTCTGTCAAATCGTTAAAGTTACTGTTGCTTGCCATGTCCCAAATAAAAGTACTTACCACCAATATTAGCAAACCAATTAAATTAGTTTGTTGTAAGTTTGTATTTTTGAAGCTTAAAAAATATTTTCTTGATATAGCGGAGATCTATACGATTTATTATAATATCCGATATATCATAGGATTAGGTTATTATAAAGATTTTGATATAACGGAGAAAAGGACTGGAACCATGACATCCGTTATATCGTGAGCCAGTCGTGAGCCCCTGTGTACATAGAGCCAGAATTGAAAAAGATGAACTCATTTGTTATCAAAAATCTTCCGATATGGGTAATACAAATGGAATAAATAATCTCGGTAATTGTCATCTAAATGGAACCGGAGTTAAAAAGGACGAACATAAGGTATTCACTTATTATCAAAAATCTGTTGATATGAGTCAATGAACAGTGTTGGAAATTGCTATAGAGAAGGAATCGGGATCGAAAAAGATGAATATAAAGCATTCGAATATTATCAAAAATCTGATATGGGTCATATTCATGGGACGAACAGTCTCGGTAATTATGGAATCGGAGCTGAAAGGATGGACATAAGGCATTCACTTATTATCGACTATCTGCTAATAGGGTCATTTTATTGAAATGAATAGTCTCGGTAATTATTATTTAAATGGAACCGGAGGCAAAAAAGATGAACACAAAGCATTCTGTTATTATCAAAAATCTGCAGAGTGGGATGTTCTTGGAACATGTTATTGTTATCAAAATGGAATTAAAGTTGAAAAAAAAATGAACATATGACATTCACTTATTATCAAAATCCCGCGATATGGGCTATGTCAATGAAACATGCAAGATTGGTTATAATTATCTAAATGGAATCGGAGTTAAAAGACAAACATAAGGCATTTATTTATTATCAAAACTCAGCAGATTTGATGATTCTTATGATAAATAATGGTTATCAAAATGGAATTGGAGTTGAAAAGGATGAAAAGAAGAACTTGTTTATTATCAAAAATCCGCTGATATGAGCATTATAATGGGATATATCATATTGATTATTGTTGTTAAAATGGAGTCAGAATCGAAAAGGAAGAAAAAAAAGCATTCGAAATATTTTAAAAGATCCGCTAATATGGACCATACCAATGGAACATATGAAGTTAATCAGAGTCGAAAAGGACGAAGAAATATTAATGCAATGTTTATTGTTGGGCGCTGTTATGAAGATAGAATCGGAGTAGAAAAGAATGAACATGAAGCATTCAAATATTATCAAAGATCAGCAGAATTAGGAAATATTAATGAAATGTTTATTGTTGGGCGTTGTTACGAAGATTGAATTGGAGTCAAAAAGGATGAACATAAGCCATTCGAATATTATAAAAAATCTGCTGATATGCTGGAGGAATGGTTCATGTTGGAGCTTGTTATCATGGTGAAATTGGTATTGAAAAGGATGAACGAAAAACATTCGAACATTATCAAAAAAGATGTTAATAAGGATCATGATTGTGGAATATGTTGTGTTGGTTATTGTTATTGTAAAGGACATAAAGCATACATTTATTATCAAAAAGCTGCTGATATGGGGAATGTTGAAGGAATACTAAATGTTGGAATCAGTTACAGAGGACTTAGTGTCGAAAAAGATGGACAAAAAGCATTTGAATATTTTAAAAAATCTGCAATATGGATAATACTATGGCAATGAGTAATGCTAACGTTGCTATTTTAATGAATAAAAGCATTTGAATACTATCAAAAATTAACGGAAATGTGGGATGCTTTAGTAACATTTATTCTTGGATATTGCTATCTAAATAGGCCTGGAGTTGAAAAAGATGAACAAGATATTTTCGAAAATTTGCTAATATAGGATGTGTTTAAGGAATAAACCATGTTGGATAGTTATATACGGAATTGGAGTTGAAAAAAGTGAGCAAAAGCACTTGAATATTATCAAAAATAACTGTTAATAATGGAGATATAAATGTAATGAATTCTCTTGGATACTTGGAATTTTAACTAAATAAATATGGAAAAATCTAATTATTGATTTTTAGCAAAAAAATTTTTTAATCAAATAATTAAACCTAAATATCAAAGTTTTTATATCGATATTATAATATAAAAGTTTGCTAAGTGATGATAAATATCAACTAAGTTGGTTTCCATATGATAATTTGAAAATGTAGTAATTTTATGGATGTATACTGTATATTGCAATATAAAAAATTTAAAAGAAAAAAACATATTTGAAAATAATATTATCACCAAAATTTATTATAACACTTGTCAAACACTTAATCGTTAGTTTACAAATACTTATTGAATGTATGATAGGTTTAGATGCAATTATAAATGTTGATTTAAAATGCTTAAGAGTAGAGGGTACATAGATCATTTTTATATAGTTTTATATGGTATTTTGAAATTTTCATATAAAATTGACATATGCTACTAACAAACCTTTTTAAATTACAACTAATTTTTATTAAAATTTTACAAAATATAAATAAAAAAATTTATCTATTATAGTAAAAATTTGAACTATTATTATATTTTAAAAAAATATAGTTGTATATATCACAAAGTTTTTCTGGGTTGCAAAATCTCTAATTCTGATTTATCAATTTGCGTAAATTTATAAGTTAGTTTTATTACTAAATTTTAATATCCAATCTTTAAAAATTTATATCTCACTAAGTTTTTAACCAAATTTAATAATTTTACTATTATAATATTAGAATTAGAAAACCCTATTCTACAAACTTTTTTTAAAAATTAAAATTAGTTACTTAATATAATTTTTTATAAAATTAAATATAAAAACAATTTACTATTAAGTTTATATGTAATTGTAAAATAGTACCTTCTACCCTTAAAAAATGCTTAAAAAATTATGCACTTGACAAATATAAAATTTAGTATTAATTAAGTATTTAATACTTAAATAATATTAAATATAAATACTTATTTAGCATTGCCATTTAGTGAATATAAGATTCATTTACTTACTTTAGTATTCAAAGAAATTAAAGATAAAAGTTATTTAAATAAGGTATAGTATCTTCATTTTTTGTACTTAATATTAATATATTTTTAAAGTTAAAGACTATTATAATATTGGATACTATAATTCATCATTTATAAAATGGTATAGAATTCAAAATTGAAAAAAGAAATTATATTTTTGTTTAGGATATACCAAAATAGGTTCTTTATAAAAAACTTATTATTCTATAGAACAACTAAATTGAAAAAAGTTAAATTTGTTACTTACAGTAGTATAGTTTATAATATTAAAGCACTTCATTTTAATAATATTATTTATCAAGATCTTCATAGTGAAAACATTTTAAAAACATTTTATATAGTGCATATATTGTAGATTTGGTTTTTCAATTCAATTTATGGAACAAAAAAAAAGTAAATTTTATGATATTTTATTTTTATTGTTCCATAAGTTTTAAAAGAAAAAGATTATAGTATAGCATTAAATATTTACTCATTTAGCATAGTTATGTAGAAAATATTATATAGAAATATCTGTAAAAGAATATTATAATTTAGATGAAAATAAAATTAAAAAAAACAAACTATAGAAATTGCTTTTAATACTTTGCGACCACCTTTTAATATGAAAATAATGAAACAATGTTAGAATAGAGATCCAGGAAAATAGTCAATGGCAAAAAATCTTTGTGAAATCTTTAAAGGATGAAAGGACAACAATCAAATTTTAAATAAATTGAACAATTCAAATCTAATATTTGAACATATTGTAATCATAAAATAATACTGTAATATATAGCAGTAGCATATATAATAGACTTATATAATATATTATGATTTTTTAGATTCTGTAGTTTAATCTTAATAATAATTCTGTAATTAATTTTCAAAAAAAAATTTTTAAATAAATCAAGAACAATTAAACTAATTTTTTTCAATTTATTATTTAGAAAACTAAGATGAATTTACATTAGAATAAGTATTTAAACGTATAATGAAGCACAACTCTTTCCGACGATCACTTGTACAAATTGCCTAACAAAAGAAAAACAAAAAATTTTTTAGTAAAAGACGAAGCAGCTGGTACTAATATTGGTTTTTATAAAGGTCAACCTTTTCCTATATTTCGGGGACTCCTTTATATATTCGACACGCAAGCCAGAAGCGTCAGTTGTGCAAGATAACTGGTAGTGGGTGCTCTTGGTACAAGAAATTCTGGTGGAAGTTTTCTTTTGTCGACAAAGATATTCCAGCTTGGCTAGGCAGTGAACTAAAAAATGAGTTTTTCAATACTCTCTCTAAGGTTTTTTGGTTACAAGAACATTTTCAACCGTACACCCACTACCATATTCTTGCTTGACACAGTTTTTCTGGAATTTGTGACGAAAAGTGGGAAATCCGGCATACTCTTCCAAAAGATCGGCATTGTTGTTCCTATCCTAATCGGGAAGAAGGCATGCAAGTTGATAAACAGGAATGGACGTGTAATGAGATGTGGCACAATAGAGTAGGCAGATCTGTGGAACTAAATTCCAGAACATTCTTTTGTTTCTTTTATGTACATATAATACTTTGGCGAGGCATTTCCTTGTGCAGTATTATATAATTTTTATAAATAGTCAGAATTGTTTTTTTTCTTTTTCTGCTTCCCTGTGTCAGGATTAGCTTCTTTTCTTTGTTTTTTCTTTTTTATATTGGTTTTTTTCTTTTTGTGTAGTTCGTTTTCTTGGTAGTTTCTTTTTACTTTCCCTCTTTTTCATTTGCCCTTTATGAAGAAGGAAGAATTTAAGAAAAGGAGTACGATCCTGACACGGCATTAGCAAACCGGTCAGTGATGTTTGGGAATCAAGTCTCAACAAGCATTGGGACCCGACAGAGACAAATTTGTGAAATGGCAGGTCGCACCTGGGTACTGTTGTATCGAGTGAGTCTTTATTTGGGTATAATTTGGTATACTGTATACATACTTCGGTATGAACATCAGTCACTAGGCATTTACGAATAAATAAAGACAGGATCGTCCAGACTAAAAAAAAAAAAAAGAATAAGTATTTAAAAGTGAATATTTTGAATTTTTTTATTTCACAGTATCATAATATCTAAGATCGTTGTGTAATAATGTAATATTTGAATTTGAAATAAATTAAAATTAGATAAATATATACTTGTATTATATAAATTAAATAGATCAGTGATATAAGTATGAGATCAAGTTATAAGGGATTACAGGACCCCGGACATCTAGTACAAATGTCATATGTTATGCATTTTAGCAAAAACCTCTAAAATTTAAGAAGCAAAAAAAAGGGTTTGGCAATTATCTGGGCATCCAGTGGTTCAATTTGAATAACTTTTTTTTAAAATAAAGCTTTTAATAAGGTGCATCTAACAAAAAAGCTCATTTAATTCTGATTACTAGATCAGAAGTTATTTAAGTAAATATAGTTTTGTCATTTTTAGCAAATTAGGTCAAAATTGGCCAAAATCCAGTTATGACCTATATGAAAGATGTTCAGGGTCCTGGAATTATATTTTTTTAATTTCTTTGATTTACTTATTTTTCTTTTTTATTATTACTAATTATCAGATTGATTTTAAAACTAGGTTATATGACACAGGAAGCTTTAAATCTCTATAAAAAATAGCTTTATAAAAAATGCTACTCCTCTATAAATTGTAAAGCTAATCTACAAGATTAGTTCTTTTTGTTTTTGAGAACAAAACTTGTTGGTTAAATTTAAATTTAAATCTAAACTGATGGTACAATAATATTTTAAACTTAAACTATTTTATAAAAAAAGTAAACGTATATATTTTTCTCTTTTGACCAATCAAATTACCTTATAAGATCAAGTGTTATACTAAATTTTATATATTTTATTAAGAAAAAATGTGCTTGTCACTGGTGGTAATATGCACTGTATAATGTACAATCAAAACAAACATAAACACATGTAAATTTATTATCGTTAGAGTTAATAGAGGAAGAGTCAGTACTAGAGGTAACTATATAGTAAAATTCCACAAGGAATTTTTTTTTGCTATTGTTAGAAAAAAGGGTAGTTTCATAGTCAAAATTTTTATTTATCATGATATTTTGAAAACAGTATTTTTTCACTTCATTTACATATTATACGATCAGGTGTAATATTATATCTGATCTTGATTCTTATTGGCATGAGACTGTTACCACTGGTGACAAATAAATTTACTTTTTTATTAATATTGAAGCAGGACCCTGAATAATACATATAGAAGTTATATCGGCTTTAATATAAACTTTTGTAAATTTTTTAGTGGGGGAATAGTCAAAAATTCTCACGACGAAAAAGTGAATAATGACAGATAACTTGAATTTTATCCAATTTTTATTAGAGCTAATTAACTTATTTTATATAAGCTTTAATATTTAAATAATTTTTTCATTTAAAAATATAACAAATATATTTTTTTTCAAAAAAATATTTTTTTAAAAAAAATTTTTCTTCAAAAAAAATTTTAAATTTTTTCCAAAAAAATTTTTCTTCCAAAAAAATATAAGTTTTTCACCAAAAAAAATTTTCTTCAAAAAAAAAAATTTTTCTCCAAAAAAAAATTTGGTTTTTTTTCTTTTATTTGGTTATCCAAATTTAAATATAACCTATCTAAAATTTATTAATTTTATCCATTTTAAATAATATAACATTGAAGGCTTTTTTTTATCCACTTTTAAATGTAACCTTCTGGCCAATAACCGTTTTTCAAATATAACATTTTAGTAAAAAAGTGTCTTTTTTATCCAAAATTTCAATATAACCTTTAAATGTATTATTCGGAGCAAACCGGACAAACCTTTAATTTATTTTTAAAATTTTTAGATTATGCTCGTATTTTAGGTTAAATGACAGTTTACTTTATTCCGTTATGATTACTATGAATAAGAAATCACGTGGTTGGAGAGTCCGCACCATAGAGGGCTTGTAAAATGCGTGAAGATCAAGTACCCCAGTGATCATCACATAATGTCAATGACGTTATTTGTTTACTTGCACTAACTAAATTTGCCTAAACTATACTATCACCTAACCCTAAAACTAGCCCTAACACTAAACTGAATGATTTCTTCAATCTTCCCAAATGCGTAAGAGAAAAAATTACTTTATTAGAAACTTGTAATGTGACTTAAATATTGACAGAGCATTATTTAATTTTTTTTTTATATTAAAAACTAGGATCGCCATCTTCAGCAGATTTCAGCATGATAAATTGAAAGACCGAAATCTCAATTTCTCTTGGCAGCACTCACACTACCGTAAAACTTTTAGTTCATATTTAAAAATAATTACCATATTTATTAATGATAATTGTCCGAATTGTCCGAAGGATATTACGGTATAGTCATTTTGAAGTGGGCAATCTATTAGGAAAATCATCGTTCGGCATTTTCTGACTGTTTTAAGATTTTAATTCAAGTTAAGATATCGATTCTTATTTATAACTTATACTTTACAATTTTTATTATAAATTAGTTTAATAAAATAAGATTTTTTAGATTTGAAAATCAAATCTTCAAAGATATAATGCTCTAAAAATAGAATGAAACCAACCAAAAAGATCGACTTGTCGAATTGAATTCAAACATGTTACTTTACAAAAAATTATAAGCATACATTATTAGGCAAAAAAATGGGGAATAACGGTAACTAGTCCAATAATGGTGTTATCCGGCAATTTATGATCATGATTCGTAGAGTTATCGGCTGAGTTTTACTTTGAATAAACATGTTTACATCGTGAAAAAAAGAACAAAAAGAACAAAAAGAAACAATTTATGGTCATATGAATTTGTCGAATAACAATATCTATCTCCATAAATAAGTAGAGAGATTTCGTGTAAAACCCTCACTTCAAACAGTAGCCTGCAAATCACAAATTTGATTGGTTACTTATAATGTAGATCATTTCGATTTCGATAGGTAGTTGTCCTTTAATAGTTTCTATTTTATTAGCTCTACATAGTGTATTTTAATTCGTAATTCGTTTCCGTCATATTTTACCTTATAGTAAATTGCTATGCATTTGTTGCTAAGTTTTACTATAATAATTTGTTAAACCACGATTGCCATTTCACCACAAAGCGAAGTCATTTTTTTTTTACTAAGTTAAAACAGCTCATGTATTAATAGAAAGTTACAGAGCTCGCTAAGACGAACCTAATGGTGGTTATATAATCAAAAATCAAAAATGACCTAGTAGATGACGAGATATTACTAAAAAACGATTTGCCGCTTATATAAGCTTACTATAATTAACTTTATTTTGTACAAGTCGTTGGAATTTTTGCTCATCAGCGCGTGTCCGTATCATGTATTCAACCAATCAGCATCACGGAAACGGACGGTCAGGAATCCTCACGTGATATATTTGATCATTTGCTGTCTTCGCTCCGGATAATTAGCATTATAGCACGGTAATCATTTCATATTTTAATAAAAATAGAATTAGGATAATAAATACCGCAGGCGACGCAGTATACAGATCTTCTGTGTAAATGTATATAAGATTACATAAAGCGGAAGTCTCTCTTAATTAAGAAAAATTTCGAGGTAATTTTAAACAGTCAGAGATTTTCTGATTTTTATACAAATTTCATTAATCGATATTTCTTTCTAAAAGTTTACCCGGTTATTAATTGCTAAATTCTGGTTGTCACGGAAAATTCGCAATATTAAGATCCGCATCATCACGACGCTAATATGAGCCCTAATGGTTCAAGTTCAACTATTTAAAATGAAGTCTTTATATACGATAATCCATACGTCACTAATTCTCGCATCTTACACCCATATAATTCAATCTCAATTTTCACACGTTTTTTATATTATGCACTTAACATTAGAAGAGAATTGTAGAAAAATAAAATATAAACAAGAATTAGAGTATATAAAATCTAGAATTCGATAGAACATATAGAAAAATCTGGAGTCATATGATGATACATTCTGATTTATTGGTTCTACAGTATTAATTATCATAATTACTTATATATTATTTCTTAACATCTTATATTACTGTATATAATTATTATAATTATTTCTACGTGTCAATTTGTGTATAAAAAGCTGAATTTTACCCTTCTTCATTTTTTTTTTTATTAAAAGTTCAAAAATTAAAAAAAATAAAAAAAATAATTAAAACAAAACTTTTAGGACAAAAAAAAAACATCAAATAATAATAAATAATAATAAATAATAATAAGCCATTTCTCTACTATGAATCAACCTACAAATCAAGCGATTGGAGGACAAGCTTTAAGGCTTCAAAACAGTACTATTCGTACTATTCACGTAAATCTGTCTTTCGATAACCTTCATGCTGAGCAAAAATATGACTATTTAACTAAAGGTGTAGTAGATCCATTTATCCGAAGACAAGAAACAACTAATCAGACAATTTCTCAATTCTCGGTCACTATTTTTTCTGGATCTCCTTTTTAATATGTAAAAATTACGGTTTTTTGTTCTCAAAAAAATATGTTAATCACATTTCTTTTATATATACAGTATACAATTTTTTTTTCAAACTTTCAAATATATATGTATTTACTTTCATATTTGTGGTGGATTATATTTTAAGGGACCAATAATACTAATAATAGTTTTGACGATCTCTTGGTCTAATAATACATAATGTTAAAACAAATCTGATATACATGTAACGTAGTATGTGCATTGAATGTCTAATAAAGTTTTAATTTCTGGATTTATTAACATTAAGTATAAGTTAATCACGTGACTGTCTTCATTTAATCCTATATATACTATGTAGCAACGTAAGCTCTATAAAAAAGCCTGGTTGAAAATTTATCCGATAATATTTTGCACATCTTATTACCAGTTACAAAGTCAATTATTGTGTTTGTGGGTACTAGATTACTTCAACCGTGCAGTATAAGTTATCCGTTTAAAAAATATAAAAAACAATTATTGACAAGCGAGATCCTAGTATATTATTTATTGGAAAGATCCTTGTATTGCTGACATTCACGACAAAGTCCATAAATTTTATCTTTAATGATTATCTGCATTAAGAGAAAATGCAAATTACTACTTAATTATTAAATGTAGAATTCTGTTACAACCATACCGATTTAGATTTATGCGCTAAAACTTTTCGATATTTTTATTCAGTCAATTAAAATAATTGATTCATAAAATTACTAAATTTTTTGACTTCTCCAGATTTAGTTATCAATTTCCGTTGCATAATATTTAATAGAACTTAGCGATGCGCTTCAAAACGATACGGGGCAAGGAATACGGTCGGAAATTCCGGCAATGTACGTACTGTACCAATTCGGTGAATTTGTGGAAATTGATCTTTTAACAGTTAATTATTGCATTTTGCAAAGAATATTCTGTAGATTTTGAATTTTACCGATTTCGAATATAGATATAAATATAAACGATCAAAAATATGATAAATAGACAATCTAGAATTTCAGAAATTTCCCTAATTTACAAATCTGCTACATAATACTAATGGGAATCTAAAATGGTAATGCCAAGAGTTTCCTGGCATTACGTATTACGTATTTTAATTTAAATTTAAGGGTAAAATTCTACAAATCCGCCGAATCGTGTAACAATACGTAAAATTATATTTTTAATAATTACCCAAAAAAACTGATTTAAAAATTTTTCTGGTTTTAAATTATTAATAAAATAATAAATAATAGATGATAATCGTAGACCAGTTAATATTTGATATGTTATGCATATATATCTGATATCTGATATGCATGTTATATACCTTTTCTAGTCCATACTATTTTATTGCACCGGGTATAGGGTAACGTGGACACACGTATCTACCTGCCTTGAAAATATATCATACAAATCAAAAAATGTCATTTATTTCCCGCGCGGAAGGGAATAAGAGGTAAGTCCCCGAAGGCCCTGAACTAACTTGATTTACAGGATTATTTCTTCATAGTATGCCTACATTTTTGTCCGAAGCGAAGGACTGTTAGCGTATAGATAAACTGAATGTCCGAACACATGACATGGATCACTTGAAATTCTAATCTTTTTTTTTTAAATTTAACGCTCCTGACATACGCACAATGTTAGGATAAACGGACTGAGTAATCAAACTATGTAAGGTAACAGATTTTTCATGTTACACGAAGGAAAACAATCGTTATCGCATATCGATATAACAGTAATTTTAATATATTTATTAAAAAATTCAATTCACTAAAAAGACAAGGAATTGCTTGGAAATTTTCACAAAATGTCTACAAAGTGTCAAAAAACAAAATTACGTTCGAATATTTTATGTTAATATGTAAATTTTAGTGTTCAACTAATAGAATATATAAATTTATTAAAAAAAAATTCGTATAATAAGTACAACCAAAAAATTTACTAGAACTTTTGCGAAAAATCGAGTGTAACTTTTTAGAGATAGTTCTTATGAAGAGATTTCACTCAAAAGAAATAGAAAAAGAAGCGCAATATTCAGAGGAATCTTTAGAATTTTGTACTTTTCTTTATAAATAATTGAATTAAAATGATATTTTAGTCAAAATCGGATCATATTAAAATTACTAATACACCTGACATAGTTTTGATTACTTGGTCCATTTATCACCCTAGCACAATGTGGGTACCTAGTTATATTAAATTGAAAAAAAAATCAGCATAGAAATATTTTACAACGTCGTTATACGATATCCAGATATTCTTTTATAACCAAAGTAATATGTAATTTAATTAGTAACAATTTATTGTTTTGCACAATAAATAATCTTTGAAAATTATCACTTTTAAACAAGCAAGTTCACTTTTTATTTGGAAGGATATTTAAGACGAAGTAATTAAAATTAGAATTAATGTATGAAATTCATTCTTTTTATCCTGTATTTCTTTTCTGTATCACGAATTCCATACTATTGAATCGAAAAATTAATAATAAATTTTTTTTTAAAAAAAAAAAAAAAAAAAAAAAAATGATAAAATGCACTTACAGCCAACCTAATCATCAATTCGACTATTTTGATAAAGTCCGGAATCTGGATTCTTGATATTGTCGTGGCAATGGGCAAAAGGTTTACGCCTTTGTTCTTAAATTCGAATGCAACCCGATTTCGCTTTGCTTTATTAGCAAGAAGCGATCTCGGTCATAATTAAATCTGCGTAAATTGTCTTTGCATTTATTTTACCACGGTAAAAGAGAACTTTAAATGACCAACTCACGGTCATCGTAAAGGTCCCTCTTTTGATCATGGCGCCTAATTTCTTCTCCACGTGTTTGCATAACCCACCAACATTATGCTCTCGATGTAGAGTATCTATGCAATCACTTAATGTGCATTCTGTTGGTAGGTTTGAGGTCTTCGATAGATTTTTACTTAGTTCCTATAATAAAATGATAAAAGATATAACCAAAAATAAATAAATGAATGAATAAAAGGCTTATAATAAATTTTATATTTATATAAATCTATATGCATGTTGTACGTACTTTTTTAAATTGAATTTTTGTGGGTTCCAAATCAATTTATGTTGCAACGAAATTCTAAACTGACATAGTTGGCTAGAGAATTCAAATTACACTTAATAAGCGGATTTAAAATTAATTTAAAATTTAGTAATTATCAGATTATTAAACCAGATGAAATTGAATTCTACGTATTTTGTCCGAGTTATAAGAATATTTATTTTTTTTATTTCGTAATGCATTTGAAAGCTTCTAAATTTCTCGATGGCACATCTTTTAATCAAACTTTTAATTTATTATTCGAGAGGAATATTAAAAGCTGTTGAAGATCCATCAAATACAACTAATAGAATTACGAAAGATTATTGGGTCAAAAAACACATTCAGTTTGCGAAATCTTGAAATATTAACGATCAAATTTGCATGCATTACTTTCAAGATGGTTTAAATCATGTTGATTTTCAGGATTATGAGGTATGATATGTAATTTAAAACAAATTTAATACATACCATTTTTTTTTTAATTTATTATGTTTACAATCATTCGTTAAAGAATTGGACGACTTGTACCTTTAAGTTAATTCGATATACTTTACCAATTTGAATGAATTTAAAATTTTGTGTATTTAGAATCTAAATCTACCAAGATTCTATTTCGACGTACAACATGCATATTATATAACGGATTTCTCAAAAAAATTTTTTTTGTTATCAACGCATTTGACTATATATAAATATACAAAGCTAACTATGAAGCACTTTTAGACAACATTATTAAACTCTAATATTAGTGTACAAAACTTTTGCAGTTTTTGATTTTAAATCTTTTTAAGTTATTCTTCTCCTCAGATTTGTGCTTCTGTATTACTTCGTTTAGGTGAAGGTTGTTTATTTTCTTTGCTTGAATTTCGTTTGCGTTTATGCTACAATAATACTGTAGTTAATACCGTATTTTCTTTCCAGTATTAATTTTCTAAAGATTTACAGTAAAATAATTAATATATTAGCTTAGTTAATTATATAATTATTGACAAATGCTCATAATTTTTTACTTACTCTACCTGTCACCACAATAATCCGTTAGTCCAGCATCCAATACAGAACCAACATAACTCTATCTAATAGTGTCCAAATTTTTTTTACCTAAAATCACTATGCCCTGCCTTTTCTTCGTCTGTAGTCATGGTTTCTGCTGCCTTTTCTTCTTCTATGGTTGTATTTTCTTCTGCCCTTTTTCTTTATTATACTCATCGTAGTTTTCTTTATTATACTCATCGTAGTAATGCATTGTATAGATAGAAAACTCTTTTCCTATTGAAATAACGGATTCAATAAATGATAAAAAAAAAAATAATTTTACATATTTATATTTTATTTATATTTATATTTATGTTTATATACTTACTATATGCTAATATCCTGTTCCAGTAGTTTTCGCACTTGTCTGTTTTTGTCCGGTGAAAAAGTTTATTAAAATGAGCAAATTTTATTATGTAATATAAAAAAAGAACCATAACCAGTAAAAGCGTACTTTTATTTAGTCTAAGATTTTTTCACTTTCACTTTGTTTAAAAACTTGACTGTCCAAAAATTACCAAGTTCGGTACAATTTTTAGAACATGATTATATCTTTCTGGAAAATGTCGATAGGATGGTTTTTCATATTTTTTTTAAAATAGGTAACGGATAAATAGAAGCAAATTAAAAACTAAAGATTTTTATACTGTATTACATTTTGCAAATTTACCCATATCCCATTTACTCGCAGGCTCAAAAGTAAGGAACATGTTTGCACCAAGAATGTTTCTTTCGTGTAGCAAGGGAACAATCTTCTTTTGCATTCATGCATGGTGTAGTTACAATTGAACTTTGAGTCGGAATTTAAGGTTTTAAAAAAATAACCATGTTTTGATGCTGTAAACGCGTAAATAGATCTACATATTTGGGGCAGGGACACGGAAATTTTTCGAAAGAAATTCTTCAAAAGAAATCGAAATTTTTTGCCCAAATCGAATTTTTTTTTTTATATGAATTTATTGCGGTTTGCAATGATTGTGATTGCGATCGCGATTGCTAAAGCCAGCGATCGCAATCACAATCATTTAATCATAAAAAAAAAAAACATAGGTAATCATAGTGCACCGCAATAATCATGTGCTTAAAATGATTGGCCTTGATTGTGCCGGTCATGCGATTGCAATTCAAATATTTAAACCGATTGGCTTTCAAAAAAATAAATGTGTGATATCTTTTTAATTCCAGCCGGGATCACATGATTACGGCTAACTCAAAACTAATTCTGGCCAAAATCGAAATAAATTGAAATTATTGTTTAGAATCGAAATAATATATGTCCCACGTGACATTTTTGCGTAAATCAACCAACCGGAGTCTTCGTTATAATATAATGGATACCTCATTATAACATAGTATTTTTCTAAACAATTTATACAACATTATAACGTATCAGGTATGTTCATTTATAATGGATATAATGGTCAGCCGATCACTACGTTATAGCGAGGGTAGAATACTGGTAGAATGTATTTAGCATATAATGTATTTAACTTTGTATTTAGGTATGTAAAATGTATATTATGAGCAAAATTTAGAATAAAAGTATGCCATATAACCTGCAAAGTTACGACATACATTTACGATATTATATCTGATATATCACAACAATACGGTATATACGCATTTTACGATATGTGTAATCTTATTAATAAAAAAATTACGATACTGCACATCCTAATGCCCTGAGTTTCTATTGTATCACTATTTCTCATCTGCCTTCCTAATATGAAGCTCCTCTTCATTTAAACATTCAGAATCAAAATCGAAAATTTGATACCAATTAAATAAAATTTGGCAAATCTTTTCAGCACTTGTCGTTTTTTGGATTTTCATCCATACACTGTTTTGCTAATATAGGGATTGATATTCCTTTACCAAGTTCTGAGCGTAAGTCTCTTGTTATCTTCATTGTCAATTTAGTTTCGCTATAGCTGACATCATTATAAAGTCGAATTCTTGTAGAGACTGTGGAGACTTCAGTTAATATAACATCAGAACTCCGTAAATTTCACCCGTAGTATTTTCATTTTCATATAATCTTATTACACCGCCAGAAGTCAGAGATATAAGCAGTCGCATTGGTTGAATTTGTATTTACATATATTTCTACTATGTAAGTTTTTGTGCACATATCCCATATTATGAGTCAGACTTAGATTGTACGCAACTGAAAAAAGGTTTAACTTTTCCAACCATGTAAGCTTTTTAAAATTTGCATTTAAAATATTCACGAAGACTTCCTTCATTTGCATACTGATATACAATCATATATTGTTCTGTCTCTGGATAACGGTTAAATGACGGGTTATCCCATATACTTCAAAAAAGTTCTTTTTGATTCTAAGAGAGTTTTAAACTAAATGATTATAATAAAATAAGATACAATAAAATACAAGATTGTGAGATGTTACAGTCCGTCCTGGTCTGGTCTCGGTTCAAAAGACCGGGTCCAAGTAGCGGACCATAAACCAGACCAAAATTTCTAAATTGGTCACGAACCGGTACCTACAGCCAATAAGAATGGATAATTTTTGGCCACGCAAAGTTGATTTTTCGATTTGCATTACCCACTGACTAGGGAGTGTGGCATAGCAGTCATGGGCATGCCACCATGGCATGCATGCCATAGGGCATGCCTTAAAAGAAAATAGATATAGGGCATGCCACTTATATATAATCAATATATGCATATGTCTATTGTCAGAATAGTGGATAGTCAACGAACATAAAATATGAACAAGATTGTTGGAAAATTTTGGGATTTGTGAATTTGTTATTATGGTGTGCCATTGGCATGCCAGGGTGGCATTCTGGCATGAAATTGTTAAGTGGCATGCCCCATGGCATGCCAAATTTTTTGCCATGCCACAATCCCTACCGCTGACCCATTTTTTCAGTTTTTTTTTTTTTTGATCCCAAAACATCTCTTTTGTCAAAAAAAGCTTATGCTCAAAAAAAAAGTTTGTATAAAGAACCACTTTTTTGAACTAACAAACCGTTTTCCTTGGACGATTTCCAATTGTGCCAATTGTTCGATTTTTGACATCTGCTATTCTCATCTGGTGTCACCCGATGGAGACTGTAATTGTCTGATAGGATTGACGGAAAAAATGACTTCCGACCCAATTTTTTGATTCCTTGTGAAAAATTAACCTTGAATAACCTTAGATGTGAACATTATTCTATTAATTCACAGTAAAAAAAAAAAAGAAACCGACCGACCGACCGACCCATGTTTTCAGATTCTATGTAATGCAAACCAAAAAAAAATCAACTTTGCATGGCCTTAACTATTATAACACACATATTGATATCTATAAACAAATATGTAAGCCTTGTACTGTACAAACCTATAGGCAATTTTATAATTCTAATTGACTTTATAATTTTTTTTAGAAATCATTTTAAAGATACATTTATCATTTATAATGTTACTTAAAAATGAGGCTAACCGATATTTATTTAATCATTGTAATGGTATCAAGAAACTACTGCACTTAATTCAGTTTTTAGCATTTGAAGGTTATACACGAAAACCAATTCCAATAAATCAACTCGATTGAAGAATTGTGCTTGCAATACTATTTAAGCTTTATTTGAGATAGTGATATGAACCGTTATCTGTTTAATGTTTAAACAATAGTAAATTCAATGGACTTATTATTGTTTAGACATATAACAGATAATGGTTCACCACTAATTTGAGAACAAGTTCTATTTATATATTTTACCATTGCATAATGTAATCGCGGAATTTATAATGGACTGCCCGATTTGGACCGGTCCTAATTTACGGACTGTGGACTGCTTAGACCGGTTCAAAAGACTGGTTCAGACGCGGTCTTTGCCAGATCGTAACATCCCTACAAGAATGATGATATTTTAACATTACTGCATTACTTCTTTAAAAAAATAACTTTATAAAAGAATACTGGTTTACGTGTAATCTTGCATTTTTTTGCGTGATAATATCAATTTATTACTTTTTTTCAAATACATCTAACCAAATTGCTGAATAAACAGCACCTTTGCCAATTTATTGAATATTTTCTAATCTATCAAAAGGAATTCATTGTATCACTTTATCATAGTATTTTGCGATTCTTTGATAAGTTCTTCGTCCACTTTTTATCTATTTTCTTAAAATCATCAAACCATGACGAATTTTCTGAGTTGGAATTTTCCTCTTTAACCTGTTTTAAATCTGGATCCATAGCGTATTATTAAAAAAAAAAAAAAGTACAGTCAAACCTCTCTAAATGCATAGCGAGAGGCCAATAAAAAACCTTGCATTAAAGAGGTATTGCATTTAGGGAGGTAAAAATCTATAAGTAACATATGAGTTGGGTCCAAATCAAGTATTTTATTTAGGGAGGCTGACTGTACATACGCACGTACGTACTTTTCACAGTATGGTGTGCACATTTTTAACCTACGGTATCTCTAAACTTAACATCCCTTGCCATATTCATCTCTTTAGTAGTGAAACCCTTGTTATCATATGTTATCAGATACATCAGAAATTTGATAATCTGATATAACCGCCAATAAAAAAGAATTTCTATCAGAGTTATAAAAAAAATATTTATTATCGCTATTTTTTTTTTTTTGTTCTACTTAGTTTTCACCTCGATTAAGGCAGTCAGTTCTGGGGTCCCTAAAATCGCCGGTATACATTCGACGTACTTTGGGTCGTGTAGAAATGTCGTGTAAACTCGTCGTCGTGTAAATTCACCGGAAATGCTTAGGTTTGGGAAAGTGGAAATAATATTAGCACCTACTTTTTGCAAAAATAACACGCTGACTTCTTAACAATACCGCGTTTTTTTTTTTGATATTGAAAATAATATGCAACAGGACACGCGTTGACTCTTTTGGATTCACCTTGCAATAACGCCGCGTTGAATTTTTTGTTTGTACTGGTAAGTACTTTCGCTTACTTAGTATGGTACCACATGTCATAAGTTGACCTGGGAACTACGATTCTGTACAAGTTGTTAGGGACGCGAGTGATCTACTGGATGTTCAAGTTGATAGGGACGAGGGTGAACTTAGCCGTATGGAACAAGGGTGAACTCAGCCATATGGGACAAGGGTGAACTCAGCCGTATGGGACAAGGATGAATTATAGTTGCAACGACGAGGATGAATTGCAGTTGTAGAGACGAGGATGAATTGCAGTTGTAGTGACGAGAATGAATTGCAGTTGCAGCGACGAGAATGAATTACAGTTGTAGCGACGAGGATGAACTACAACTAAGTTGTAGGGACAAGGTTGAACTCAACTGTAAGGACGAGGGTGAACTCAACTATTAAGGACAAGGGTGAACTCAACTGTTAAGGACAAGGGTGAACTCAACTGTCAAGGACGAGGGATGACGATGAACTGCGGTTGTAGCGACGAGGATGAACTGCGGCTGTAGTGACGAGGATAAACTACAATTTGAACCGATTTGTAGGGAAAACTACAATGGCCTGCCAACTCGTAGTGATGCGGATGAACTGCAATTATGTTACAAATTGCAGGGACTAGGGCATATATGGCAAATATGTGGTTGTTATGATGATATCTTTAATACTAACTTTTGTTGTTTGTTAGTGTAATTTTTATAGCTCTCTTTGGAAGAAATTCTCAACCTATTGACTCTCGCTATAGTGAAGAATTTTGAAACGTAAACTCGATATAATGAAGTACGTATAATATTCTCTCGATATAATCTATAGTGAAGATTTTTTTCTTAGCCCGTTGTTTTTACACAGTTTTTAGTTTAATAAACTTTGTGATCATTATTTGATGATTTTTTATATCTGCTACTTAAAAAAATAAGTCCTCGACTAGTTAATTGGATTTTCATTAATTTCTTGGATCTTGAAGTTTAAAAGATAATAAATATTTTTCGAATTATTTTTATCTGAGTACAATTAATTTCTTCTAAGTAATCAAGTTTAAATTTAAAAAATTATACAGTAATAAAAAAAAATTTTTGATATATGCGTAGAATATAGTATTAGGAAAGAAGTTTGCTATTTATCGCCAGTGGTGATCATCACCAATGTATATTTTGTATCTTTAAATTTTGTCTATGAAATTACCTTTGAGGCTCTAACAAAAAAAATTTCTCGTAAAATTTTGGTATAAACTATACCCCCTGCCCATCCCAGTTCTTACCCTAACCCTAAAATTAATCAATTTTTAATTTTTATTTCGGCAAAAACTTTTTATTAATTTTTAATCACTGGTGATGATCACCACTGGCAATAAGTAGTAATTTTCATTAGGAAAATGTTTACAATGTTGATACGCTAAAATGGTTAATTTTATTAGCTGTTAGCATAATAATAAATTTATTATATCTTATTTCATGGGATGCCATAAACTAAAGCGTATCATAATCACGTAATAGCTGGCCAATCAAATTATAAAATTTTTATATCTTCGGCGAAGCAAAACAAGAAAAAGCGAAAACCCTGAAAAATACAAAAAAACGGCAGTCTAAACATACCTTGGTGGGTTAATTAAAAATGACGGGAAGGCAATTTTGCTAATATAAAACTATCTAAAACCTATCTAACCCTAATATAAGATGCCCAATCCTAAAGTTAATTCGATAAAATATATAATAGGAATTTGCTCCGCTTTAGACGTACACGTACACCCAAAAAGGAAAATAATGATTATTTATTATTTGCACGGGTCTTATATATGGGATTGTTACGTTAGACATAGGGATCCTAATTTTCTGCTGCGACAAACCCCAAATTCTGCCTGCTTTACACTTAGAATTATGCGATAAATTTTTTAAGGGTAGGGTATAAACATTTCCAATTTTATATAAAATAGATTGTAGATCAACATTGTGTAACCAATATAGAAATTGAATGCCTAATTCAAATCTAGAATATTCCACGCATTCAATATACGTTAAAATTGAAATCGTATTGTATTACAAAAATTTTTGAATTAATATACGTTGTTACCCTAAGGGTAAATTAAAATTTTTTATACTAACGATAGCTTACTTTTAGAGTCGCCGTGTTGTAGGTGTCATCATTGCTGGAGTTGTCGAATGTGGTGTCGTTCGCGCTGTTGTGTTACTAGAGCCTTGAAGTAAAATCGTATGAATGTAGATTCGTCGTTCAGTGTCGTCGCTTTACTGGAAGTTTTGTTGGCGAAATTTCGTTGTTTAGGCTTCGTCGTTTTGGTGCTCCTGTGGGAGTAGATTTTATCGCTTGTTGTGGTCCCGTCATCTAAAGTGTCGTTGTTTTCACACTTTCAGGTTAGTGTGGATTTCGTTTTTTGCGCTATTGGGTGATTCGTTGTTTTTAGTGAATACACTTTACAAGAACTTTATACTGACTTTTCAGATCTTTCAATGATTAGAAGATAGTGATCTTGTGTATCGAAGGATCAAGACCTAGGTGTTTAGGGCCAGATAGCTTTATTGAATTAGCTATGAAATGTATGGATAAAGATCATGATAAACGACCTACTGCAACAGAATAACTGACGAACAAAAACACATTAAAGAATTAATGGATGACAACTTTTTAAAATTATGTATTACAAAACTTTTGGAATTAGGGAAGGAATAATGAACCTAGTAAGCACCTTTGATTTTTTAGTTAAGGCCAAAGTAAGAAAAGAAATTAACAATTTACCAACTTCATTATATATTAAATCTCCAACCATAGACGACAAAGGATACGGCATGAACAATTCTACATTAATTAAGAGATGCGAGATGGGAGTAAAAGTAAGGGTTTTTAAGTGTAATTAATGATCACCAAGGGCGGGGTAATTAAGTAGTAATTAAATAAAAGCGACGGATAAAGGTATTAATAGTGGTAAGCAGTTAAAATAAAAGCGACGGATAAAGGTATTAATAGTGGTAAGCAGTTAAAGTTCGGGAAGGGTTAAATAAAATGAATAATAAAATTAACGTAATGATCCTTTTAACAAAATAAAACTGTGGAGAAATCGATGCTTAAACTTTAGTTAAACCTATTTAAAGTCTGAGGAAATTTTATTAACGAAAATTTAAGGCCTTTAAATACTACAAACTACTGTGCTTTATTTCTTATATTCTTAATGCTACAACGCTGCTTCACAGCGTTGTGTACACAATAATGTCGCGTAGAAAATAATCATTATATTCTTCCCATAGAATCTTCCTACTACCTTGTTAACCCAACAATTATAGACCAACAATTCCTTAACTATCCTACAATTATTTAATCCCCAGCCCTTTTCCGTTCAATTTACACCTCATGTTATCACATGGTACTTTAAATAGAAAAAGTTCGACTTTGTACAATATCTTGAAGCTTGAAGGCAGGTTCATTATAAAGGCGAACAATGGGAACAGGAATGACAAAATTTAATCGACCCTCTGCGTGATGCCGAAGATTTACCAACCCTAGAAACTTATTAGTTACATTTGTAATAAATTGAAAATGTACAAAAAAACAAAAAGGTTACATGTTATGATCGGGAAGATTCAGCCGCAAAGTAGGGAAGTTAGTGTAAAGGTTCATCTGCATCTTCTGAACTAGGGTATAACCGTGGAAGATTTCAAGAAGTCAACGCGTGTTCTTGCAAATGCATCTGCTATTAGTTTTCTCCCTTAAGGTTAAAACTCAGGGGGGCAGCATAATGTTCTTTTTGTATATAAAAAAAAGCTTCGGTATAATAAAAAATATTTTATACGAACGTATCGATATAAAAACTCGAACTGATTGGATAATGATTTGTTCTAGACTCCTAACAGAAGATTTGGCCCCTTTGTATCACACAGGAAAAACATATAGGCACCTTGGAAAACTTTGGTAATTATTTGGAGTAGAATTTTCTCAAATAAAACGGGTTTCTAACTATCATTACTATAAATAGAAAGTTCTTATCTGCATGTCATGAAATTTTGGCAAAAACTCGTTAGAGCATTAAAAAGTTTTGCTTGTGACGAATTTTTACTTCCTATGTAAAAATCTGTGATACCACGTAGATCATATGAAAAATGATCTACGTATACCCTACCCTTAAAATTATGCTACAGATTATGCAGATCATAGAAATATGTGATCACCAGAGTTGTTATGTTGTTATTGTAAGTCCCATCAAGTAACTTACCAATAAAACCACAGAATCTGTGTAATATAAAATTACGAAAAGAATCGTGTTTACAAAACTGTCTTTTACGCCAAACAACAAAATCCCCTGCAAAATTTTAGTATAAGGCCACGCAAAGTTAATGTTTCGTTTTGCATAACTCGCTGACCTTTTTTTTTATATTAATTTACAGTAGATTAAAAAAAAAATCGACTTGCCGACTGAAATTTTGGAACACCATGTTATGCAAAACGAAAAATTAACTTTGTGTGGCCTAATATATGTTTCTTGTTAAATTTTTATACTACTTTAACGGTATGTTTTATTACTTACCAATTGACCGTTATTTGAAATTTCAAATCTGATGATTACTCGATCTTTAATTCCGGCCATTATGCTTTATTAATATGCAATATTCGCGAATTATGCGTATATATTATGCTATCGCACACTGTGTAATAAGATAGTTATTATATGGGTATGTTGAATAACTGGGTTATCCATACAATAACTATAAATGATTTATCCTATGTAAGTGCCAAAAAAATGTGCGGCAAAAAAGAATTAGGTGCAAAGTCTTACTATGAAACTACAAATACTCATTAAGTTATTAAAAATGTTCCTGAGCCAATTTTACCATAGAGCAGACTTATTTCAAGCTTATACGCTTTGAGTTATGTACTTTTCGACGTTATTTATTTCTCATTTTGATTTCATAATACAGCAAAGACAATAGCACCAAAAAGACAATCTGTAATCAAACAAAAGCCATGCAAAAATTTTGGATTTTTTTTTTTTTTTTTTTTTTAAAAAAAAAGTTATAATGCTTGTAAAGTTATGATAATAATAATTATATATATATTAATACTACCAACACCAGAAATTAACGTCAGTTATAAATAGAAATATCGAGCAAGTTATAGCATCAAGAGCAGAATTTGTTGGTGGAAAGAAACTTAATTTAATTAAAGGAGAGACCAAGAAAGATAAAAAGCTAAAATAGATTGCGATCTTTTTCTTTTTTTCATCGTGTTTAATTTATTTAACAAGTAAGATATAATGATTGTTTCTATTTCACATTTTTACAATTTAGGCTTACTATCATGCTACTTGTTTCATTTCATTCACAATAATTTTAGCAAATGGTTTTTAAAAAGGCAATTACTATTTGTGTGCGGGTAATTTAGAAACCAACCGATATCTTAAAATTTCGATTATGATTGGTATAAACTATACCTCACCCTAGTCTCAAAACCCACCTTTACCCCAACCATAAGCAAGGGTTTAATTTTTCGTTTGTAAAAATTTTGATTGGATGTTACAAATTACAGAATTAATAAAATTATAATCTTGAAATCTTTTATTAATGTTTTAAATTAATAAAATATACAAAATTTATATTTGAAACTGAAATAATATCAAAAATTTATTGTCTAATTAATTTTCTACTCACAAACCAGTATTATAAAATTCACCAGATATGAACTTGAGGTTTCAGTTTCTTATCAAGAACAGTACGCAAATAATTTTTAAACCTCATCAGCTGATTGATTCATCAGTATAGTATTTTATTATATAAGGATTCCATTATTAACATATTGAAAACCATCATGTATTCGTTCAGATTCAATAATTTCTACTCATTTACTAATTTCTAGAAATGTATAAATTCCACAAATCATATGACTTTGTGAGAAACCTCGAAGAAGTCCAAAATTTTGAGTTCAACGGATTTATTTTTTTTTATATTCGATATATTACTAATCGCGTGCTATGATCTCACAAAACCTATTCTCATATGTTTTTTTACGCAATATAAGTTGACAAAAACTTTATTAATCAAGTGATATTAAAATTTTATATTACAAATTCTAGCGAATAAAAAAAAAACACCAAAAAGCTACTGAGCCCAACAAAATAATACTATAAAAAAACAAACTAAAACCTGAAAGAAGTATATACATCAAAGAAAGCTACCAAAAAAAATCCTCCACCAAAACCTAACAAAACTGCCAAATCTTAATAAACGTAATAAAAACTTGTTGGTCGTCAATCCGGGTAAGAGATAGGCGTCCTTCTTCGTTACAGCGTTTAATTTTGTTGCTTGATATGACTTCAATATCACCAAAATACAACGACATTAATAACGATGTTCTAGTAAAAGAAACAATTATTAAAGAAAGAGTTTAGTATAAAAATTATCAGAAATGCGTAACAAAAAAATATGTTGGTACCTGTCAGTTATTATTTAAAACTAAATCCAGGACGAGGACCAGGACCAGGACACATGACGAGAACGAAGTGATCTTTGGTAAAAAACGACAATAACTGGTCTGCGAAATTCCAAATTCACATTTACAAAAGCTACTCCTGTACTCCCATTTCATCTTCAAGGTTCTCACCTTTTTTGTAAGAATTCATCGTCGTTAACAATTGAGAAATTTATAATTTTCTTAGGTAAAAAAAAAAAGCGAGGCGTATATATATAGTTACAAATAATATGTATCTACTTGCTAATTTTATCTCATAACATTTTCGTCAAGTGTCGGCCAAGCATTTGGTTAAATCTCTCAATTTCTCCTGACTTTGTGGATGCCTGGCGCGACCATGAAGGTTTCATCTTTTATATCCTAAATATGTGATTGCAAAAAAAAAAAAAAAAAAAATTTAATTAATAATGTATTAAGTAGTCATATTTCATTAATCATTAAATTGCTTTTGTAAATAACCAATCTGTAAGACCACAAAAGCAAAAAAAATAACCAATTCATTCTCTTGAATCGGCAGACCTTCCTAGGATTGACATAGTATTGACGTTCTGATTTTCTCGAATCAACCATATCAAATCATAACGTAGACAAAGATAACTAATTCATTCTCTAGAATTAGTAGGCCTTTATACAAAGGTGCATCATCTGCCTAACCATTATGTCCTAGGATTGAAAGCCGAGTGGTCCTTGGCGGTTACAAAAGCAATTTAACCGTCACTATAAAATATACCTACATTAATGTTTTTTAATAAGTGTGGATGATAGAAAAAAAAATAACATAATCTGCACGTTCGTATCGGTTTAACCTTTCTTGCAAAGTGACGTTTCTGTAATTAATGGGTATATTATGTGAATAAGGATTGATGAAAAAATTTGTGTGAGCAAAAAAGCAAATAGGAGAAGTTTATATATCATAATTAATGTGAGGAGTGTTGCGTATTATAATACAATACTACGGATAAAAACACACACATGATTTACCCAAAAAAGAGGGCCATGTACCTACGTGCCATTTCGTGTGTAAATCAACCAACCGGAGTCGCGAAATTTTGTTTACGCGGATCAGCCCTAAGAAGTCAAAAATCAAAAAAAAACGCAAGAGCATAAAAACGGCAGTCTTAACCTATCTTGGGCCATTAATAAAAAATGTCGGGAAGGCAATTTTACCTATACTTTTGTTTAATCTTAACCCGACCCTAATGCTAAATAGGCTCTAACACTGATTTTAACTAAAATTTCAAAAAATCACGTGGGTACATGACTTTAGCCATCCCCCATAAACAGGACGATGGGCCCTCAAAAGTAGAAACCAGACAATTTGACAATTTTTTGAAAATTAACCTGTTTGATTGATTAGGTGTAAAATTTAATGACAAAGCTTTTTTACTTAATAATGAAAGTCTGATCACTTAATAAATTTTGTGATACAATGGTTAAAAGCTTTTGACGCTTAATTTAAAAATAGATTTACTGCGATTTTGAAGCAATTTACAGGTCTATAGATCTGATAATCCTGTTTAAACAGGTTTGTTAATCATGGATATGCTATTTTTAGATTGTTTTGATTTTGTGTAACAAAATAGTTTTTGCTGATTTTCTCAAAACCCGTGATCTGCCAAATTGTCTGGTTTCTACTTTTGAGTAGGGTGCAGAGTAGGCCGGGCTAAACCTGGAAATTAGCGGGCCGGCCGGGCTCGGGCCTAGTTTCGGGCTCACATTTAATAAAGTGGGCCGGGTTCGGGTCGGGCCTAAAAAATATCGGGCTGGTTCCGGGCCTCTGTAATATACCTGATTATGCCCGGTTAGGCCTGGTAAACCCTAGAGGTAGATTACATATATATACTATAGGTATTTTCAAATATGCTTTTGCTTTTTGCTTTTTTTTTTCAACAAAAGCCGAACTTGGGTTTTGTTGAAAAAAAAAGCAAAAAGCAAAAGTATATTTGAAAATACCTTATATTGTAGTTATAATGTAGGGGTAAGAAATTTAATTCTTGTGCACTAACCGATACGGTGCAAGAATAAAAACCTCAATTTTACCTTATTCGTTACAGAAGTAGATATTGATTTAAATTGTGTTACTTGATTATCTTTTTTTTAAGGAATAAGATTTTAATTTTTGTCCTGAAATAATAGTGATTTTTAGACTTGCACTATACATACGTATGTACGTAAACTTCACTAGGTAGGAAAACATACCCTTAGTAAGAAATCAAAAAGCCAGACAAGTAAGTCTGGTGAACGAATATAGATTAGAAGAACATTTTGAATATATTATTATCCATGCTATCGGTTTCAACACTATACTATCGGCTCTTAAAAAAAGGTTTTAATACGATTTCCGATGGCATCTTCTGCCATCAGAGTCAAAAATCTATATGAAATACGGGCCGGACCGGGCTTGGGCCGAATTTAAAATAAAGCCCGGCCCGGTTTGCTTAGCGGGCTTTTTTGTCAGGCTTGAGCCCGATTTACAACAAGGCCCAGCCTGGTTTGTTTAACGGGCTTTTTGTCGGGCTTGGGCTTGAAATCGGGCCTAAAAAAATTTTTCGGGCTCTGTTTCGGGTCTTAGAAAGCCCGACCCGGCCCGTTTCGCACTCTACTTTTGAGGGCCCATATATGCAATAGAATCATCACACACTTGTTATTTATTTTATTTAGATGCAACATGAAAGAAGATATTCGCAGCTTAAAATTATGTTTTACAGAAACTTTACTTTTAATTCTGTATTATTAAAAGCAGCGCATAACATAATAAGAAAAAAATTTTTTTGCATCGCTTTTCGCTACGTAGAAAACTAATTGCATATTTTGCATATTTTCCGTAGCATAGCGCATAATTTGTGCATATTTTAACGTTAAGTAAAAATCCACATAATTTTGCATAATGCAGCATGCATAATTTGCATCATAATCCTGGACCCTTACATTTGATAAGCTTTTACATGTGAAGAATCGCGTGATTGGTATTTCAACCAATTAAATTTAGATACGATTCACGTTCATAAAATATAAAGAACGATCTTTTATGTGAACAAGTTTGTTTATTGTTATTTGAGAAATGGTTCACGAGTTTACTTTCACTTTATTATACGATGGTCTTATACAATTTGGATCACAATTATTATTTTTTGCTTTTGGCTGGATATTTTTAGTAAAGAAACTATTCAAGGATTATGAGTCCTCTACTGATCGTCGCGATGCCCAAGTCGTCCAGGCAATATTTTCACTTACGTTTAGTACTAGTTGCGCTCTATTTGAATTGATAATATTTGAAATCGTTGAAATAATGCATAAAGAGTAATTTAAAAACTATATATTCTATTTATCATTTAAATTCGTATAAAATAAAGAATTAATTAAATTATTTTTTTTTTCAAAAAAAAAATAATAATAATAATAAAATAAATATTTGCATAGTTCAAGATGGTTTTGCTGGAAAGTGACTCTATATATATTACTCTTCCTTGTGATTATACTTATGCCATTTTATCAATTATATCTTATAATAACAAAAATACAAGAAAGTTAGTTATTCTAAAGTTTGTCAAAAAAATGATTTCAATAATAAGGCTTATTATGATATTCATCAAATTCATCAATTGAAGGTTTGAGATTACGATATTCTATTGTAATTGTAATATTATGCTGGGCGACTTATTTCTATATTTTCTGGAGAGTTGGTGACTTTTTTCCTATCGAAAAAACTGCTAGCGCAGCTGATAAAAGTATGCTAAATTTTTTTCATCAATAGAAATTGTTATGAAAAAAAAAATATATATATATATATACTAATTTAAATTCTCCTTTTTTTTTTAGATGATCATTTGTCAAGTTTTACCGATTCTACAAAAATTCCTCAAGGTGATGTTTTTATACAATTCGGTATGAGTCGTGTAGGTGTAATAGGTGTAACTATTATGGCTATATTATCGGGATTCGGTGCAGTGAATAGTCCATATGCCACACTATTTTTCTTTTTAAGGTGTGTTTCAATTTGATGCTCCAGAACGTGTGTTCTTGAGGTAATGAAAATTTATTTTAAAAATTCATTTCAATTTTTTTATTAACCATTATAAAGTCGTATAATGTAGGCAAGTCACTGACGCTGATATACAAGCTGCAGAAAAAAAATATCTTCAAACATTGGATATAATTATAAGTAAAAAAAGGCGCATTTTGATTTCTCAAGCACGTCAAAGAAGTGCTGTAGAGGTAATATTTATAAACTTGATCGTGAACTCATTAACAAATTAAATTACTAACTTTTTATTTAAGCAGCAAGGTTCTCGAGTTGGTGGATTTATGCGAAAAATGATTAATACAATGACCAACCACATGGGAATAGGTGGCGAAAGTACGTATTATATTTTATTAACATTTATAGATGGTTTATTTTTTAATAATGATATTTTTGCGATAAAAAGATATTGGAATGCTGCGTCAAGAAGTCGCTGGATTAGAAAATCTTAGTCGCCAATTATACATGGATATTGATGATTTATACCAAGAGCGGGTATATTAATTATTTCGTTATCTGCTTTTTATTATATTTTGTTCATTAACCTTGGAAATAAACCTTAGGATCGTCTTCAATATTCAAAAACATGGCAAGGAAAATACTTTAATTTTATGGGTTATATTTTTTCTATTTATTGTATATATAAAATAATTATGGTAATGTAAAAAAAAAAAACACATCATTTATTAATTCGTTATATGGCACTATAACTATACAATTTCTGATGAGACTTATTTAAAATTTTTTTTTTTTTCACATTATACAAGGCAACCGTTAACATCATTTTTTTCCGGATAGGAAAAACCGACCCGATAACTTATGGCTTGGCACTAGCGATCAAATATATAAAAATTGATTTAAATGTCGATTTTTGGTCCCAACAATTGAGTTTCTTTTTTGTTGGACTTATGATCATTTTTTCTATTCGTGGATTACTTATACAATTGCTCAAAGTTTGTTTAATTTAATTTTCAAAATTATTTAATTATTTAACATAATTATTTCTTATTCAATTTTATTTTTATCTTTATTTTTATAGTTTTTTCGGGCTGTTTCAAACTCGGTATCACGAAATGATATCGTCCTGTTATTGGCACAAATAATGGGAATGTACTTTCTAAGTGCATTCTTGATGATGAGAATGTCACTACCCGTGATATATAGAAATACAATATCTAGTCTTTTAGGGTCAATAGAATTCAATTTCTATCATAGATGGTTTGATGTAATATTTCTTGTGAGTGGATTGGCAAGTGTAGTTTTATTATACTTTGTCCATCAGGCTAATAATAGTAATGTTATGCTTTCCTCTGCTTCGTTGAGTTCTATATCAACTGGGTCAAGTGGAGGTTCATCTACTACTCCGACTAGCGATTATTCTCCTAATTACTCACCTCCTGGTGCGGGAAATTCTTTTAACAATAGGGCAGGTGATTGGGAACATGCAAGTGGTGCTAGTAGATGGGTTAATACAGGATTACATCACCGTGACTAGTACTTTTTGTCTTTATAATATTAATAATTTGTAATTTCACTATTAATTCGTTGAAATAAAATAAAGCATTTTGGAAATTTCTTGACGAAATAGAATAAATCGAATGCCAATTTCTAGTTAACCAAAAAATTTTCGGATATATACACGCATATTTTTTTTTTTTTTTAGTAGGCATCAATAATTTGGTTGGCGATATTTAATTAAAACAAAACAATCAATATGCACCGGTTACACTCAATGTTAATATAAGAATGAACATTTTATATTAACATGTTTTTTAAATCAATTAGAATTTTTGAGCTATGTTTCAGCTTATTATTACTTTTGTGGCGGTGGTTGTTGCTGCTCTTCTTCGACGTCCAAACCAAGCAATTCGTTCCTCTTTTGAGCTTGGCGATTAGCACGGCGCTCACGAGCAGCCTTAGCCTTTTGACGATGTGCTTCGGCCTGATCACTAAAAATGTATATATATATATATATATATTAGTATATAAAATTATCATTTGTTGATAGGGAAATGAAATCATCAAAGTAATATGTAACGTATACGTACGCAAGGTGCTTAATACGAACTCTCTCGGCTTTCGCCTTATGGATGTATTCCATCAAAACACGCTTGTTTTTGAAAACGTTACCTTTAGCTTTCATATACAATTGATGGTATCTTCATAAAATATAATGATAACGATCAGAAAAATATCTCGTTTAATATTGATTAAAAATATAATAAATACATACAAATGCTTTTCGATTTTACCCGATTCACGATACTTTCTTAATAATCTTCTTAATACACGTTGCCTTCTCATCCATAATACACTAGTAGGCATACGAGCATTAGCAGTACCTTTTCTTTTACCAGGACCAGTATGTCGACCTTTACGTTTGGCTTCCAATTTTTCTCTAACACGAAAACGGGAATGAATAATTTGTGGTTTCTTGATGATTAAACCATCTTTTATAAGTTTTCGAACATTTTGACCTGTATTATTCATTGAGTAGAGATAATGTGAATTATTGAGCATGTAAACATTCAATTCTTTAATTATTTATTGTTTGATACAACGGAATAATATAATATCATTAACAGATCGATCAATTCTTTTTTTTTTCAACATTCATTATCAAAATAACTTAGACGAACATAGCTTGCATTCGTAATTCTTATCCAATAAAAACATTTTGCCTTAAAAGTGTTATTAAAATAATCACTTACGAGAATTAGCATTAGAGATTTCAGTTACTTCGTTTGGATCGAGCCAAACTTTCCTTTTACCACAGCCAAGTACACTAGCTGCCAACCTTTTCTGACTACTCAAGTTCACCCTTTATATAAAATGGTCGAGTACCAGTACATAAAATAAGAATAGAATAATTAAATTCTTGCATTAATTACGATTATTACCAACGAGTCTTACATTGTGGTAGAGCAATTGTCAGATTATTTTTAGTGGAAGGAAAATTATAATCAAATTTTTCATGTTTTTATTCACTTTACTTGAATCGGATATGATTGGTCGGAAAATATATCCTGCGCCAAGATTAATTGTTAAACTTTTCTCATGATCACATACATACAGCATCTTATATTTCTGCATTAGGGGTTTATTCATTCAATTTTTATACACATTAGTCACATTAGTCGAAAAACTTTATCAATGACAGCACCTCAAAATCCCATTACAAGAGCGATTTGGGATGGAACATTACCCATCAAGTTTTCTCTTGACAGCACAGAAGCAGCTGCTTTGGGTGCCAAAGCTATAGTAGAACCTTATTTTGTGAGCTGAAATTTCAAGTATATATATTAGTACATTATTATGATTTGATCGATTTTTAACAAATCATACCGACGAACTTTTATGACAGATAGAGGCACCACGATGCTCATATTTTCCTTTATGGACGAGTCAAATAAGAAAATACTTTGTGGACATGGCACTTAATTTCATTGGAGACGATGCTGAAATATGGTATGACGTTGACGGAACTCCACTGAAATGGTAAGATATATATAAATTTTTAATGATTTTTTCATATATTGTTATAGAGAGGGGCCTATGAATTTCAATTTTAATTAATGTGATGGGATTAAAGGCACTATCCTATAGGCCTGTTGTATGATTTGCATACTGGGTATCGGCCAGATTCTAATAGCCCGCCACCTTTACCTTGGCCCGTAACAGTTCATTTCAAAAATTTTCCTGCAGATAAATTGATAAAAGCTCAAGCTATTGATGCAACACAAGACTTTTTCATGTCAATGATCAAAGAAGTAGGTTTTAGCGAATTTCGAATCATATCATTTATTTTGTTTTCATATTAAAATAAGTGTGCTAATTTTGGTTTTTTTTTTCTTGTCTGTTTATAAGGCCGATTTTCTAAGAAATGGAAGCACAAAGAAGGTGATGAATTTATCAAAAAATGACCAAACACAGCTTTGGGATGGGTTGTGGTCTAGTATCCTAACGACAATTTTTTGTCAATGTTTATACAAGAATATTTTTAACTATCTGAAATTAATTTGAATCTTAAAATATCCTAAAATCATTATGCCTTAACTCCCATTATTCTTTCGTTAAAAATACCGCACAGAGAATTACGATAGATTCTGGAGTGTGAATTACCGCCTTGTTATTAACGATGGACAAATGCCAAAACATGTTCCAATGCGAATATATCTACCTGATAATTGTCCCGTTATACAAGAACCAATCTCTCCTGTTGATGAGAATGGTAAATTAATTATTTATAATTTAAAATTTAAACGTATTTATTCAATTATTATTATAAACTTTGAATAGGAAATCAACTTACATTGGGAGATGTATTACATCAAGTCCTTCCGGAACTATTCCCCTCTCCTTTACCTAGTGAGAACGCATCTGCTTTTCCAGTTCCAGTAATTCATGGGATTATTCCACAATTAGAGATACCCATAGTATGGGCATCGCAAAACCTTTGTTATCCTGACAATTTCTTACATATTGTTGTTCTCTTAGGAATATAATATTAGCATCGTTTCATTTTTAATTTTTCTTATTAATATAGTTATATTTAATACATGGGCTAGTGTGAAGTAGATTTTGATTCTGGAAAGTATTGAATGAATGACAAGTTGGTAATATTCGTGATTTGTTATACTTTTTCGTGTCTGATCTCTTTCGCTATTCTCGATCGGATAGATTTAGTTTAAACTTAGACTTTTCTAGGTTTTTTTGATAAACTTCATAGGTTATTTTTATTTGATACGATGTAGAATAATTTGATAATATGAAAATTAATTAACTTTGTGCGCATGTTGTGAAAAGTATTTGCTATACTATAATTTTAATATATAGTATTTATTAAACAACAGAAAATTATTCTTATTACTACAAAATTTAATTGGATTTTTGAATAATTTTTGGACTCATTCAAATTAGTTTTGGTCTGTTCAATATTTATGTCATGCAACGAATAATATGAATTATCAATATAATATTAGATACACGTGGTATTTAATTATTATTTGACATTTCTGCATTTGATGCTTGCAAACTTTTTATAATGCTTAAGCTTGAAATAAGCCTGCTCTATGGTAAAATTGGCTCAGGAACATTTTTAATAACTTAATGAGTACTTGCAGTTTCATTTAGCAAGACTTTGCGTAATTTTTTGGCCTAATTCTTTTTTGCCGCACATTTTTTTTGGCACTTAGGATAAATAATAAATAATACAAGTCTGCATTATTTTCCTTTTCGGGAGAATGGCTAAAGCCATGTACCCACGTGATTTTTTGAAATTTTAGTTAAAATTAGTGTTAGAACCTATTTAGCATTAGGGTCAAGTTAAGGATAAAACAGGGATATAGGTAGAATTGCCTTCCCGACATTTTTTATTAATGGCCCAAGATAGGTTAAGACTGCCGTTTTTATGTTCTTGCGTTTTTTTTTTTTGATTTTTGACTTCTTAGGGCTGATCCGCGTAAACAAAATTTCGCGACTCCGGTTGGTTGATTTACACGAAATGGCACGTGGGTGCATGGCTTTTGGGTGAATCACGTGCGTGTTTTTATGTGGATACGCGACAGGCGCACTGTTCACATTATGATATATAAACTCCTTCTATTTGCTTTTTGCTCACACAAATTTTTTCATCAATCCTCTATTCACACCTATTTAATTCTGTAATTACTTCATCAATCCTTACCCATTAATTACATATACTTTTTTATACACACTTATTAAAAAACATTAACGTAGGTATATTTTATAGTGATGGTTAAATTGCTTTTGTAACCGCCAAGGACCACTCGGCTTTCAATCCTAGGACATAATGGTTAGGCAGATGATGCACCTTTGTATAAAGGCCTACTAATTCTAGAGAATGAATTAGTTATCTTAGTCTACGTTATGATTTGACATGGTTGATTCGAGAAAATCAGAATGGTTTGAGAACGTCAATACTATGTCAATCCTAGAAAGGTCTGCCGATTCAAGAGAATGAATTGGTTATTTTTTGTTTGCTTTTGTGGTCTTACAGATTGGTTATTTACAAAAGCAATTTAATGATTAATGAAATATAACTACTTAATACATTATTAATTAAATTTTTTTTTTTTTTTGCAATCGCATAGGATATAAAAGATGAAGCCTAAGGACGTAGTTTTTTTTACCGAAAATCAACTTCGTCCTCGTCATGTGTCATGGTCCTCATTCTGGGTTTAATTTTAAATAATAGCTGACAGGTACCAACATATTTTTTTGTTATGCATTTCTGATAATTTTTATACAAACTTTTTCTTTAATAATTGTTTCTTTTACTAGAACGTTGTCATTAATGTCGTTGTATTTTGGTGATATTGAAGTCACATCAAGCAATCAAGCAACGAAATTAAACGCCGTAACAAAGAAGGCCCTTACCCCGGATCGACGAATCGACAACCAAGTTTTTATTACATTTATTAAGATTTGGCAGTTTTGTTAGGTTTTGGTGGAGGATTTTTTTTTTTTTGGTAGCTTTCTTTGATGTATATACTTCTTTCAAGTTTTAGTTTGTTTTTTTATAGTACTGTATTATTTTGTTGGGCTCAGTAGCTTTTTGGTGTTTTTTTTATTCGCTAGGATTTGTAATACATGTCTAAAATTTTAATTATCACTTAATTAATACAGTAAAGTTTTTGTCAACTTATATTGCGTAAAAAAACATATGTGAATAGGTTTTATGAGGTCATAGGAATGTAAAAAAAAATAAATCTGTTGAACTCAAAATTTTGGGGCTTCTTACAAAGTCATATGATTTGTGGAATTTAAGTGAAAATTATTGAATCCAAACGAATACATGATGGTTTTCAATAATGTTGTTAGCCAAAATTGTTTTATACTTGTAGAAATATTTCGACGTTTGATATTTAGGCTGCCGAAATGTCTAAATATTATCGAAATCCTAAATTATGTTGAAATGTCTAAATAATGTTGAAATGTCTAAATAATGTCGAAATGTCTAAATTAAGAAATATATATGAAAAAACATATAGTAATAGGTTCGCTATCTAAACAAGCTCTAGTGTTCATACTTTAACACTAATACCTCTAGTCTAGGACTAAATATTTGACCCTATACCAATCAACTCACGCATAAACTACTGACCTCTCTGTTCTAAAATTTTCCAAACCCCAAAGTCCTAAACTATATGAAAACACAAGCATAAGCAAGATGTCTAACATACGCCTATATAGCTAAAGAGTATCGGGGCGTCATCCTGCATCATCTGTTTCAGGTCCCTGCACTGCCATTGCAGCTGCGGAACTGTATGTAAATATCACGAATAGTGATGCCACCGAAATTAATTTTTGAAAAAGGCCTATTTCATCTTCATTAAAGAAAATTAAAATTTTTTATAAGAAAGAGCAAATAAAATTTATATAGATATGTTCCTTATAATTTCGTCTATTATCAAATAATTTCGTCTTTCAAGTAAAATAGATCAAAAACAATTTCGTCTTCAAATTTTAATTTCGGGTTTTAGAACCCGAAATACTTTCGTCCTCATGTATAATCACGAAGTAGGGATGCGAATCGATTCTAAAAATCAAAATCGATGATCGAAACCTCAAAATCATTTTAGAATCGATGATCGAATTCTAAATCTTTATAGTTATTTCTTGTATTGAGTGGCCTGATTAGATTCTATTTTTATTATTTAATACTGTAAATTATTAGGTTTTACAAATAATATGAAGCAATGTACAAAGTTTTCTGGTTGTTTTAAAGCTATACCAGAGCTTATTGCACTTTGAAAAAATGTGTGACCTTTGCAGATTATGGTGTCATTTAAAATCACGAGAAATTAGCCGATTTTTCAATTTTAAAGATTTCGGATAAAACATAGACGTTTTTGATGAAAATGATGATCAATAGGGAATTAAAATTTTACTGTGTAAATCACAGGGTCACACTTTTTTGCAAAACGCTATAATTAAATAGAATCTTCATATTTACAACTTTAAAACAAATTATATAAATAATAATACATATTATTAATAACAAACATAGACATTATAAAATGGCTACCGGTAAGTATAAACTATCAGTTTAAAGTTTAAATTAAATAATGCGCATTAACAACAAATACAGCCATTAGAAATGGCTAAGTACAAAATATGGGCTTAATATTTTCAATAACATGTGATTTAATAATAATCACCATATTTAAAAGCATAGAACATTTATTAAAATTTTAGACTTCTAAATAGATACCGTATATTCCCGAAAATAAGTTACCTATTTTTGCACGATTTTGGGGTCAAAAAATCGGGGGTAGCTTATTTTTAGCGTATAGCCATTTTTGAAAAAATTGAAAAACGTACTAATAAAATGTTGTCCAAATGACACCAAATTTTTACTGTAGGTGTATTTTGATGCGCCGAACAACTTTACTTAATCGAACTTTTGAAGTTTACTTAGTAAAAAAAAAGTTTTATATGTAGCAACTGCCAACGCGGTTTTTTTGATTTTTGAAAAAAATCAGGGGGTAGCTTATTTTCGGAGTAGCTTATTTTCGGGAATCTACAGTAATATAAAACGACTATATACTAATGCTACATACATATATACATATATAATATTTTTATTGTTTATTTTAATTTAGACATTTAGTCATATAGCATTATATTTAGTCAACTATTTAGACATTTAGTCACATAGTATTTATTTAGTCAACTATTTAGACATTTAGGCAAATTTAGACTTTTGACATTTCGAAAAAAAAATAATGCCATGTCGAAATATATTTAGACACTAATTGCCTAAATAGTTGACTAAATTAAGTATTTCGACTAACAACTATACATGCTGGCAAAACCCGGACAAATTCCAAATAATAAAAAAACAATTGCTATTTATAAAAGATTAAATCAAATAAATAATCTTAATATTTTGTAAATATATTATTTATAACTATAAGAATATATATGATTTGTTTAAATAAAGATTATTAATAAAGTTTTTGAGATATTAGTTATACTAGAATTTGGGATTTGGGATGACGGACAAATCCCAAACTATAGTAAGTCGGGATTTTGCCAACATGTATACTAACAACATTAGTTTTCAATATGCTCAGATTATAATTTTATTAATTCTGTAATTTGTAACATCCAATAAAAGTTTTACAAACGAAGAATTAAACCCTTGCTTATGGTTAGAGTAAAGGTGGGTTTTGAGACTAGGGTGAGGTATAGTTTATACCAATTCATAATCGAAATTTTAAGATATCGGTTTGTTTCTATATTACCCGCACACAAATAGTAATTGCCTTTTTAAAAAACATTTGTTAAAATTATCGTGGATGAAATGAAACAAATAGCATGATAGTAAGCCTAAATTGTAAGAATGTGAAATAGAAACAATCGTTATCTCTTACTTGTTAAATAAATTAAACGCGATGAAAAAAGAAAAAGATCGCAATCTATTTTAGCTTTTTATCTTTCTTGGTCTCTCCTTTGATCAAATTAAGTTTCTTTCCACCAACAGATTCTGCTCTTGATGCTATAACTTGCTCGATATTTCTATTTATAACTGACGTTAATTTCTGGTGTTGGGTAGTATTAATATATATATATATTAATTATTATTATCATAACTTTACAAGCATTATATAACTTTTTTCTTAAAAAAAAAAAAATCCAAACTTTTTGCATGGCTTTTTGTTTGATTACAGATTGTCTTTTTGGTGCTATTGTCTTTGCTGTATTATGAAATCAAATGAGAAATAAATAACGTCGAAAAGTACATAACTTAAAGCGTAGTTTATATAAAAAAAGACTAACCTCCTTTCTTTGGCCTGAGCTCATTAGTTTTTTTATTAGACTTTCTAGAGTTTGTATTTGATGTTTTAAACTTTCCTGGGCCTTGTACCATATTTTTTTAATCGCTATTAGCGGTTCAAAAATATTTGTGATACGAGGACGCCGAAATTTCTGCATTTTCCTGCGGCTTTGAAATTTTAAAAAAAAAAAGGATCGATCTAGACAGTGCTGTTTTCACGTGACAAAACGTAAAAAGATTTTTTTGAACGTTTGTTTCATTCACTTTAGATCAATTAGAAAAATGGCTTTACGTGTTCCCAAAAGTAGTTATCCTCAGTTATTTAAGGATGGCTATAAGGTTCGTGTTTAACTTTAAGCATAAGTAAAAAAGCTTAATGTCAGTGTTTCTATGCTTAAATGTACTGAATAATAGTTCAGAATACGAACGCGAGACTGATCTATCACTATTATTTTATTTTATTTTTGTTTTATCATGTATTTTAATTGTATTTAGAACCTTCAAGGTGTTGACGAAGCTGTACTTAAAAATATTCAAGCTATACATGAGTTATCCGAAATCGTTAGAACATCTTTTGGTCCCAATGGTATTCTATTTAATAACCGGATAATTAAAGCTGATTACAGAAGGAAATATTTCTAAACATTTGAATTTAATATTATAATAAAAAATAGGGAGGAACAAAATGGTGATCAACCATCTTGAAAAACTTTTTGTTACTAACGATGCCGCCACAATTATCCGTGAATTAGAAGTCGTGCATCCAGCAGCAAAATTATTGGTAATGGCAAGTCAGCAGCAAGAGCAAGAGGTAATAAACCGATTTCAATTTAATACTTATTTTATTACTGTTTCCTTAAGGATCTGCTGAATAAAAAAAAAATGTCACTTGTATGATATCATGGATAAATATATATGGCGATGGAATAGGTTTCGAAGAGCAGATATATTAAATAATTTATTTTGGCATATACTTCTACATTAGTTTGAAATTTCACAAATTACTTAAATTGTGTGAAAGAATATTTTTATTGATCAAAAATAGTAATTCTCTAGGTTGGTGACGCGACAAATTTTGTTATAATCTTTGCCGGCGAGCTACTACAAAAAGCTGAATATTTATTACGTATGGGACTTCATCCAAGTGAAATCGTGCAAGGCTATGAGCTTGCAAGGAATAAAGCATTGGAAATTTTGGAAGGTTGATAAGCTGTTTTTTTTTTATATATATCATTATTAATGTGACACGTTCATATTTTCTAATTAACTAATTGTGATATGAATTTATAGAACTCTGTGTGGAAACAATAAAAGATCAAAAATCAAAACCGGAGCTTTTAAAAGCTGTCAAGGCGGCTATTGCTGCTAAGCAATATGGAAATGAAGATTTACTTGCCGATTTAGTCATCGACGCTGCGCTTTCAATTATGCCAAAAAATCCTGCAAACTTCAATGTGGACAATATTCGTGTGGTTAAAATAATGGGTAGCAGTATTTATGAAAGCAAGGTGGTTAATGGCATGGTATTTGGTCGTGAACCTGAAGGTGTTGTTCATAAGGCGCATAAAGCCAAAATTGGAATTTTCACTTGTTCTTTAGACGTTTCACAAACAGAAACAAAAGGAACTGTTTTAATTCACAATGCACAAGAAATGTTGAATTTTACTAAAGGCGAAGAACAGCATATGGAAAAAGTATTTATCATTTATTACAATTATAAAAATAGTTTGTATTTATAATGTTTTTATGTTTATTAATAACATATTATCATTATTATTATATAATAATAACTTTAGGCTTTTAAAGAACTAGCTGATGCTGGGATAAATGTCGTTGTCACTGGTTCTGGTGTAGGTGAATTGGCCTTACATTATTTAAATAGGCTCAATATATTGGTTGTAAAAGTTTTATCAAAGTTTGATTTACGTCGGTTGTGCCGAGTTGTTGGTGCTTCAGCACTGGCTAGATTAGGTCCTCCTACTGCTGAAGAGATGGGATTCTGTGATATTGTCGAAACTGTTGAGATAGGTGGTGATAGGGTTACAGTTTTCAGACAAGGTATTTTAAAAATTATTAGCCATAAATTCATTAAGATATGCAATTAATTCATCAATAAATTTATGAATTATAGAAAATGAAACTTCGAGAACTGCTACTATCGTAGTTCGTGGTGCAACTCAAAATTTTCTTGATGACACTGAACGTGCTATTGACGATGGTGTTAATATTGTAAAAGCAGTCACCAAAGATGGGCGTCTAGTTGCTGGTGCTGGTGCTACTGAAATGGAATTGCTCAAACGTTTACTCTCTTTTGGAGAGGTAATAATTACATCTTGTTATACACTTTTAAGGACGAGCGTTATGGTTTATATATGACAGTTTTTCCTCCGTTATTTATTGCAATTTATTTTAATATATAAAATCTAGAAAACTCCTGGTATCAATCAACATTCAATAAAATCTTTTGCGGAAGCTTTTGAAGTATTTCCACGCACCCTGGCAGAAAACGCAGGATTAGATGCTACACAAATTCTTTCGAAACTTTATGCAGCTCATCATCAAGATGATAGTGGAGTAATTGGTGTAGATATCGATAGCGATACTGAAAATAGTACTTTGGATGCTTTTAAGGTTGGCATTTATGACTGTTTGGTATCTAAAAGTTGGGCTATTAAATTTGCTACAGATGCCGCTTTAACCGTTTTGAGAGTAGATCAGGTTTGTAAACTTTCCAATTTATTTTGATGTGATATTAATGTCTTGATTTGTGCTTTAACACTTTTACCTCTTTGTGATATAGATTATTATGAGTAAGCCAGCAGGTGGACCAAAACCCCCGCAACAAAATTCTAATTGGGATGAAGATTAATAAAAAAAAAAAACTTTTTTAAGTATCTATTTCATTGGGATAATAACCAAAACCCAAATATTTATCCCACTTTCGGTCAATGGCGTTAAACTCAAAAAAAAAAAAAATAATCAATGTTAAATCAATGCTATAAATTATTAAAAATTCAGAAAATTAAGAACTTGAGAATGTTTTGGCTACTAGGCAGGATATGTTCAATAAAAGTGATATTAGATTTAATAGTATATTGAGTATGTACCAGTTATATTGAATATGTAACCAATTAATCATAAAAGTGAAAACTTTTCACATCCAAAATAAAATTTCGAATCATAAATAATAAGCCATTAATAAAAAAACCACTGCCTTATCAGCTACAGTACATAGCCCTCCGTCCTCTATGATTGATTAACCGTGATTTTTAGAAATGTATTACCTGATGATTGATGTCGAATAATGCTACTTGTTATTTTCGTGTACACTTTTTAAAAAATTATTAATGAAAAATTGAAAATTATTTTTTTTAAAAAATATTTTATTGATAAAGTCGATTTATTCGATTTATTAGATATTACTTATTAATTTTTATTTCGAACTACATATTTCATTTTTCAATAGCACAAATTTAAAAAACTAATTTTTATTGTTAAAATAAAAATAAAATAAAAATTTAATAGGATACTTAGTTTCAGCTAAAAATATTAGCTTACTCATCCTAGTTACCACATAATGGTATATCCTATGACCAGATTTATAACAACCCATAGTTGTATCCTGAGTGAACATTACCACTAGAGGATGATCCATAATGGACACTATGAACAAAATTGCCAATAACATGGCATGGATGCTTGTTCAAGATCATTGGGTACAACATACCCAAAGTAGTTCTCAAAGGCCTAGAGTTTGGCAGATTTTATTTTTAAGTTAAAGAGCTGGCATGCAAAGAAGCCACTATTAACTTTAATAGCATAGCTTTCTTGTTTACCTAAAGAAGGAACCTACCAATATCTTCTTTTGATATTTAAGGAACTTTAGGTAAAGAACCCAAAAAAATTTTTAAAACTATTCTAATTTAAAAAAAAAAACAAATATAAAATATTATTTCTTAAGCTTCTTTCTGAATAAATTTGAATAAATTGAATTTTTAAATAAATTCAGAAGACCCATACCTATAATAAGTTCATTTCTTGAACAAGTAGCACAAAAAATATGTTATGTTTGATTTTTGTTTAGGGTAATAAAAGGTGGTTTTTATTATATAGTAATACTTTTTATGCAGTTCATGAAAAATGCAAACTAATATTTATTATACCCAAAATTTGTAAAAAAAAAAAAAGTACTTCAATTGGAACAAGATAATTAAAACATTAGAAAATACAATTTTCATATATTTTTTTCTATATATTTACCAAATACAACAAAATATATAATATTAATTGTGGTGGCTGGTGCTGAAATTGGCTGGTACTGAAATTTTGATCTATTTTGATATAAAATTTTAAAAATTTTTTTGGTATGTTTTTTTGGTTTCTGTTCAAAGTAGAATTTGGGTATGGTTTTGATATTTAAAGTATATATGTAAATTTTAGCAAGGCTTATAGTTTCAAATCGAGACCCCAAATTTTAGCATTAGCCATAATATTTATTATGCATTTGGGTTTTATATATTTTTTATAGTATATATTTAAAAAAATTTTTGTTTAGCAAAAATTACTTAGTTAAATTTACAAACTTTTTGTACCAAACAGTTTTTATTTATTAAGCAACTTTAGATTTTCAAGCCAAATAAAATTTTAATGCAATTAAAATAGTAATAGCAACTAAGTGTTTATGTTTTTGATTTGTAAAAATAGTTTTATTTTTTTAACTTCGCATAATAAATAACTTAGATTCTTCAACCAAATGCAGTAATTTAAAGAGCATGCAATAGTAAATAGATATTTATATTCAAATTTGTAAACTTATTTTGTTGATTTTAATTTTAAAAATTTTGAGCTACAAGAAATAGGTTTATTAGTATGTTATAGTAAATAAATAATGTGCTATATGCACCTCCAATAATTATATACTAATTAATGCAAATTGATAATGTAATAATAAATAAATGGTCTTTAGATTTTTGAACTAAATAAAATAATTAATATAAATAAAATTTTTTAAAGGATATTAATAGTAAATAAGTGTTATGTTTATAATTTGTAAACTGTTTTTCAGGTTTAACTTCAATGATTAATAGAAAACTTTTTAGATTTTTGAGCTAAATGAAATTATTAATACAGTGTACTGCATAATTCAGACTGAGCAGATATTTTTAAAAATTCAGATCCGGTCCAAATATCAATTTGGATCTAAAGTTAGATTCAAACTCATATTATTTAGATTTGAATCTGGTTTAGATCTGTAAAATAAATAAAAAAAATAAAAAAAAATAAAAAAAATAAAAAAAAAAAAAAAAAAAAAAAAAAAAAAATAAAAAAAAAAAAAAAAAAAAAAAAAAAAAAAACAATTATAGCTATTATCATAAATTTTGGAACACTTGATAAAATAAAAATTAGCTAAATAATTTTTGTTAACCTGTGACAAAGTTATAGAAGGTTGTAAAATTTAAAATTTTATTTTTATAAATAAATTAATACTGTATAAAATATATTTAAGTGATCACCCGCATGTGATCGACAGTATTTTTATTAGAAATTCGGGGTAAATCATGGGAAATTAATTATAAGTTTAAAGAAATCCCCGGAAAGTATAAAAAGGGCAAGTATTAAAAAGTTATTCAAACTTTATATAACGTTTACAAAACATAGTGAAAAAAGACCTATTCTTTCAAACAAGCATAAAAAAACGCACTATTAATTTGTACATTTTTAACTTTACTTTGAGGCAGCAACAGATTTCTCACTTCACGAATATGTGATTTATAAATCGCCGATTCTAAGAAATCAAAAAAAAACCAACATATTCATATTAAAATCATTACAAAGGTTCAGAATTTTCTGTTTTATCTAAAGCCCGTAAGGCCATGGCCTCTTTCCAACAACGTGAAAATCCACTGATCCAATTTTGAATCGTAGCTTCTTTTGGGATTTCGTCGTTTTCAATTTCTCTAGCTTGTGCACGACGTATTAGCTCTTCTCTCATTTGTGATGCCGTTAATTTTTGTGAGGGGTTAGCAGTACATGTATGGAACATAATTTCTAATAATTTTTTGATACAGGTAGTCATTCTTATTGTAGGTTGGCGCTTGGCTTTTCTTTCGTTTTCTTTCAAAGCCCAACCACTAGTAAAAATGGTACTAAAAACAAATCCAATATTTCATAATTCAACACTTATAAATTAAACACCTAATTAGACAAGCTTACCTTTTGACTTCATAAACATTATTAGTTTCCGTTTCTGTTGGAATTGTCAAATCTACGACTTCAGAGTACTAACAAAAAAAATTTTTATTTATTAATATTATTCACATATATTCGCGATAATATTTAGGTGTTATATATGTATTCGTTTTCATTATAAGAAAACTCTGAAACTTGCGTGTATTGCAATTTACAAGGGGGAACAACTGTTTCTAATAAATATATAAAAATTTATTAGTAAATATTTGTAAAATATAAGATCATTTGGGGGTGAGTCAGTAGAAAAGGGACAAATTTATTAAATAAATTCGTCCCTTTTCTACTGACTCACCCCTATTTGTTTTTTATTATACGGTAAGAAAAAAAATCATTTTTGCATATATAAAAATTATTTTTATATATCAAATAATAAGTTCTCTCTTTTTACTGTAAATCTTTGATATATAATAGCACGATTATACTTTGGTTTTGAATAATCGGCATCGTCCAAGGTTTATGAGGTTGAGTATGATTTGTCGAGTTAGGATTAGGCTTTTCAATTTTTTGTGATTTTGTAACATTGTTTAGATTAGTGGGAGACCATTCCTTCCAATCACCTATTTCTGGTAATACTCTTGCAGCAATAAATCCAATTTTTTCATTATCCGTAGGCCATGTCCATTCTTGCAAATTCGAAATTCCAGCAATAGTTCCTAATTTTTTTTTCTTTTTCTTTTTTCAAATAAAATAGATAATCGGCAAAAAAAAAGGATAAGTGCTGGTATTTGCAGAACAAAAATGAGCCAAAAAATCATAATATTCTACTTACTATCTGGGCGATCTGGTGTAATATTCGATACATGAGTACCTGCGATATCTTTTATTGCATTTTCAATATCATTACCCGAATCAAGACTAAATCCTAATTTGACGTATCGTTTTATTGCTTGTGATATCTAATATGCAATCAAACTAATATTAAAAACTATTTTATTTTAAAACCAGATTTGGATATTACCTGTGCATGGTGTGAATCGATTGAGGTTTTGGTTTCACCAACTTCTAAAAATATCCATTTTCATGGAACAATATTGTACCATTCTTTCCAGGTCCTAATATCAACATTAACTCCGTACAATGATAATGGGGTCCATTATCAGATATAATAATTACCCATTCGGGCTTATTCTCTATTATTTCAAATACCGTATGTAGAGAAGATGCAGTAAACCACGCATCTTGTTTGCTATCGTCCGACCAATGATCATATACTTCCAAATTTAACTGATTTTTTGTAACATCTTTCGTATATACTAACACAGAATGCAACCTTCATCCGTGTTTTTCATAAAAATCTTTTTTAGTCTCACGTGAGTGCTGGAGAAGAATTTTCATTTTAAAATCTACGATTATTACTGCACCGTGGTTATCTAAACTATTAAGATTTACTTGAACATGTACATTTAGATAAGTTTTATGTGCTAAATGAGCCATCCAATTTATCAATTTGTTTTGATATTCTTCGATAGAATTATGTAAATCTAACCGTAATGCTTTTTTTAATTTATCGAATATTTTGAAAAAATTTTCACAACTTGAACAAATCATTGAATGTTGTTAATCACAATTGCCAAATGCATAACAAAGACAGTGACTGATGCATAGATCGTGCATTGCAATTCCTAAACTAGTTACATTGAGTTGTTTGGAAAATTCCTGACAAATATAATGTCTTAATTCTTGCATTTCGGTTTGTAATTCTTTCTATTTATATAAGATTATTTACATTAAAATTTACACACGTGTGATATTACTTCTTATTTTAACTATTACCTGCAAATTAATATCTTCGATATGAGCTTTAATTAAAACTCCTATATCGTTAAACACCTCATATCCGCATTCATTACATGTCGAACATAATCCGCCTAAATTATCCTGATAAACAAACCGACTACCTTGCAAGCAAGCCATAAAGGTTGTTCGACCTATACTATTAGGATATTGTTTATGAAAACGTTCCCATAATGCTTTTTTATAATCTTGCAAGTACATTATGGGCAATCCAGTTTTGTTGTCACTTTTATAAGAGCTCATATTAATGATTGATTTATTTGAAAAAAAATTTTCGAATTGACTTATTTGCTCTGGTTTTAACTTTAACCATTTAATAACTGGCTTTTTTAATAGAGGAGCACCATAACCATTTATGCGTGCATGTTGTCAAGCCTCTTTTATGGTATGAGTGCCAACCTTGATTTGATATTATCTATGGAATTATTTATATTATAAGTTTATTATATAAAAAAAAATAATATATTTTACGTTTAACTGCTTCTTTATTTCTAAATAGATAAAATCTAAAGCAATTATTGAAAGAATATGTCGTTTTCCATCTCTAGTTTTTTTATTTGCGGCTAATGAATGATTAAAGCATGACCAAAATATTTGAACGGTATTTGGCGTATGAATTGGTATTGGAGTAAGTAAACAATTTTATATAATTCCGATATCGATTCTAAGTCACTTGTGGGTGGATTAGATTTTGTCCATAATTCAAACTAATAAATTATTAGACCAATTTAGTTTTTTTTATTTATATATTTCATTTGTCAAATTAATAGCTATGCGGATTTATTTTGCTAATATCTGCCCTTATTCTAAATTAGGCTTTTATTCTAGCTTTAGCAAATGCTATTTGGTTAATTTGACACACGTGTATAATACAAAGGTTATGGTATAGGTAAGCAGATCTGGGCTGAATTAAAATCTATACTATACCGATCAGCAACGATTCCTAACCCTAATGCTAATATATATTACACTGGATCAGTATAGTATAGATTTAAAAATTCGGCCTATACTGTACGGATTTGCTTACCTATACTAATCTGTGAAATACCCGTAATATGTTACCTTTGATATATCTTGTGGCCAAGGCGTAATATTTGTGCAGCCAGATGCATGTAACATGGCCTTCTATGCCTTTAGTTCTCGTTCGTTGAAGTGATAATCAGAGGGATAAATTTTTTTTAATTCTTGATATAATTCAATTATTCCATTTTTACTTGCAATCCAATTTTAAAAAAAGTTATACTTATACCATTGGATTGAAGCAATGGTTCTACATTTTAAGTGATAATCAAATATCGATTTCATGATCGCATATTCTTGCCATTTATTAGAATTACATGTTGGAATATAATTAGCTAAAATAAAATTTTGAATAATTTCATTGTGCAAGCCAAAAAGACAAATTCCATTGAAATAAACCCTGATTGCACCCATACATCGTTTGGTGAAGTTCCTATAAACTTTTTTTGACACTGTGATTCTTGATATATTTCAACTATATATGCATTGTTTGTTATAGTCGATACAAATATTGCTTGTTTTTTCAAGTACATATGAATTAACGAAGCTTTGTACCTAGCCCCAGCATTACACCAGTTATTACGTGAGGAATTACCATCGCCATATACGAATAACTAGTATTTACCCACTATACATGAAACCGGAAATAATAAAACATCGGTTATTAACTGTTGTACAATTTCTTTTTGATTCTATCCAAGAATAATATAACCAGAATAACGAGTATGTTTACTAAATATACACTTGTATAGTAGAAATTGCATTAGTCGGATTAGAGGATATGGTATGATAACCATCTGATTCGCAGCAATAATCAGGTAAAAAAAAAATTAGCCTCATTTCCTCTTTGAATAGTGAGATAAAAAAAATGGTTATTAAGGTTGACTTTTATTTTAAAGCCAAGTCGAATAGGAAAATGAAATGTGTCATTAGTGTCTGCATAAGTTCCCACCAATAACGTGAGTAAGGTCCGTAATGAAGCTCTTCAACAAGAAAACCTTTTTCTAGTATAGAAATAGCAACTTAACGCGGTCGTTTGGACATTTTGACATGAAATTAGAGTAACAAGTACGAGATGCAAATATGCTTCGACAAGTATAATTAAACTTATCCCCGAATTTACTAACCAATTTCTGCAGATCACATGCAGATTATCACTTAAATATATTTAATGGGTATCTGTAAAGGGGCATCCATAAATAACGTTATATACTTCCACATAGTAGCAATTAATCCCCCTCAACTATATAAAAAAATTTTCAAAATCCATATGTTTATATATAAAATTTTATAAAAACTTGAATATCTTGAATCCAATTTGGATGATTTAGGACCATTTGATTCATCTCAGTGAGACGAATCCAATAATACCAAAATCATATCATTTAGATTATTGGATCGAAAGATATTTACAAAAAACTATTGGTTATATAGTAATTTTATAAAAAAAGATATAACCAATAGTATTTGGCCAATAACTTTTGATCCAGTTATCCAAATGAAATGAAATTGGCACTATTCGACTCCTCTCACTGAGACGAATCGAATAGTACCAAAATCATTAAAGTTGGTCTACTAGATCAGTTTTTAGATGATTTTTTCTAAAAAAATTGCATTATATTTTTTTGACCCCCTTATTTAAGAAAAAAAACATTATCTCTCATCTGACCCTACCTCTTGTATAATGTTATTTCTGAATGCCCCTAAGCTGTACTAAATTTAGTACAAAAAGCTTAATTTAGCACAGTTAAAAAACTAAAATTTTGAAAAAATTTTATTATTAACCTTATATCAAATTTTTATAATAAATAAATATATATCTATTTAGTTTACTTGTAATTTTAGAAGTATACTTTTTTGATAAAATTTAAATTTTTTAACTTAGAAATGAATTTAAAAATAAAAAATTATTAAAAATTATTAAATTCTAATACAAATTTTTACTTATAATAAAATTTAATAAAAATATTTTTAATATAAAATATTTAATAAAAAGGGATTATTAAATTATTGCATCTTGCACTATGGTGCACTCCCAATCATGGGGTATAAATAGTGATTAGGGAGCTTCCAGAAATCAGCTGATTTTTGTTTACTATGAGCCTACCTCCACCCACCCACACCTGATACCCCAATTAGCCAATCAGATTTTCTGATTATTAAAAAGTTAAATATAACATTTAATAGTAAATAACTTTTGATCTACTAGACCAAATTTGATAATTTAACTACCAAAATGATCCTCTCAATGAGAGGATTCTAGCAAGCCCAAAATCGTTAAAATCCAATCACAGGATCCTGTGATTATAATAGATTTGTTTTGCTATAAAAGTTTAATAATTTATTAAATAATTATAACCTATTTATAGTAAACCAAATTTATTTCGATCTTAGGATCTTGTGATTGGATTTTAACGATTTTGAGCTCTTATTGAGAGGATCATTTTGGTAGTAAAATCAGCGAAATTGGCCAGTAAATCAGAAGTTATTAACAATCAACAATTAATTTTTAATTGTTAATAACTTCTGATCTAATGGGCCAATTTTAATGATTTTACTACCAAAATGATCCTCTCAATGAGAGGATTCTAACAAGCCCAAAATCATTAAAATCCAGTCACAGGATCCTGATCAAAATAGATTTGTGTTACTATAAAAGTTCTATAATTTATTAAATAATTATAACTAGGGTTCCAAACCGGTTTAAAAATCTCTATCTGTGACCCATCGGGTCAACCGTTTTTTCAACTGGTTACCCAAATTTAAAACCTGGTTACCCGATTAAAGCAGGTCACCTGGTTATAATCAGATAACTGGATACCCGATTAACTAGATCAACCTATCTTAAACGTTCATTTGCATAAATAAAAAATATAAAATTTTATATAAAGAAATATCATAAATTTGCACAAATTACTGTTAATATGAAAAAAATGCTTTATAAATTTAAATAAAAAAACCTCTGCAAAATTAAAAAATTTGAACAATTTTACATTTACCACGTAGAACGCGCTCACATCGTGGTGTACATAATAAATTACTTCTTTTGACGATTTCAATAATTCGAAGCCTAATATGCTTTTAAAATACTATATTCATGAATGTATTCATGAATGGCATCATCAACCACTATTTGCAAGATAAAATACCACATACAAATCTTTTAAATTGTATGTTAAAATTTTAATACGGCATAATAAAAAATTTTTCTCCAGGTTTTTGTCTAGACTAGTATGCTTCGTTTCTATAATAAAATAAGCTTGAATCCCTAGGCTATTTTTAATTTTTTTAATTATACCAACATAAAGAACTTTAAAATTGAGTTATCCAATATTTGAAATTTGGTTATGTGAATTGCTTAAATTTTTAAGTGCTGTTAAACATTAATATATTAATTTCGATCTATTAAAGAATTTAAATAGTAAATGGCCCTTGGGTACTTATAAAAGATATGTATAAATAATTCATAGCCTTACTAAACGCAGCTGACAGAACAATATTGCTATTAGTCACATCATTTTGATTATCATCAGGCCGGATTCTATTACGTTCTTCAGTTGAACCTTGAAGAAGTTTGTATAAATTATTAGAAACAATTAATTGATTATAATGTCTTTCACAAAAAGAATAAACTGTTAAAGAACGAAGGTTAGCAAGTTTAGTAAAATATGGAAAATAAAATGTAAGTTTCCTAGCTGCTTCTTGTGCACTAGCATGCTGCCATCTTTGAGTTTCTTTTGCTTCGCAAGATTTCAAACCAATTTCCCTCGTATTTTTCAACTAAATGTTCAAAAACGCATAGAAATTCTTGTGCTGAGATTCTGATACTATAAAAATGTTTAAATATTAACAAGATTATGAACTTATTATATAAAGAAGATCCTACAATTTCAAGTTTCACTTACTTTTTCGACAAGAGCTAACTAGAGTAGATTTTTGTGAATTATTGAAACTAAATTTATAATACTATCTATTCGTACGTGTGATTGAATTGTAACAATTTTGGGCTTGTTAAAATCATCTCACTGAGAGGATCATTTTGGTAGTAAAATCATCGAAATTGGTTTAGTATATCAGAAGTTATTAACAATTAAAATTTATTTTTAATTGTTAATAACTTCTGATCTACTAAGCCAATTTCGATATTTTTACTACCAAAATGATTCTTTCAATAAGAGGATTCTAACAAGCTCAAAATTGTTAAAATCCAATTACAGGATTCTAAGATCGAAATTAATTTGTGTTGCTATAAATGGGTTATAATTATTTAATAAATTATAGAACTTTTATAGTAACACAATCTATTCTGATTACAGGATCCTGTGATTAGATTTTAATGATTTCAGGCTTGCTAGAATCCTCTCATTGAGAGGGTCATTTTAGTAGTCGAATCATCAAATTTGGTCCAGTAGTTCAAAAGTTATTAATTATCAAATATTATTAATAAATCTATAATTTTGGTCAAAAATAACTTTGCAACTTTGGCCAGAATTATGAAATTTTGGCCGGAATTACACCTGATACTTCAGCTGACCCATCCACCCAAAAATCAGCTGATTTCTGGAAGCTCCCTTACTTGCAATCAAAATATTTCTTAAAGTCAATAACAAATGCATTAGAGAGCCTATATACTAAAATAAACTTGAAATAATATTAGATTAGTATAATCTAAATAAAAATAATATGATATACTCTATAACCTTAATAAGAACATTCAAACATATTATACTACTAGTTATCTGTATTCTCACAATACCAAATTGATTCGCTTTTGGTCTACATATTGTATTGATAAAACTTATCCTAATATTTTTTTCCATAGTTTTATAATCATTATATTTTTTAATTTTGTTATATATAAATGTAAAAATTCAATATAACCAAGTTCAAAAACCTTTTTCAGCCATTATTAGTATTTAGAATATACTATGGGCCAGGTTGTCTGGGCCCAAACACAATTATAAGCTTGGCCTGGGCCCAACTACTGCTCAATAGTATTTTACAAAAAGGATTCAGATGAATTCAGTATTTTTAATAAGTATAAAAATAGCATTATACTAAAAGCACTAGAACTAAAACTAAACATATGGAAGATATCGATAGAAAAAAGACAAATCTTTTTAGTAACTTTTTTAAAATTTTAAATTAAAATATCTTAACAACTAGGGTGCTGATATTTATTAGGTAATCTTTTAGGGGGTGGGTGATCAAGAAAAATCTTACCTTAGTTAAATTTGATTGGCCAAAATTCTATTTATAGATCTTATCTGGAGGTGGGGGTAAGCACCTATAGTAATAAATATTAGGTAATAAATGTCAGCGCCCCTACTATATCAAATTTAATAAATTTTTTTTGTTTTAATTCTATAACTATATAACATTAAAATAAAAAAAAAATTATTAAATTTGGTTAAATAGTTGTTAAGTTATTTTAACTTAAGGTTGCAAAAACTTTTATTTAGAAAAAATTTGTTCATTTTTTATTGATGTTTCCATATAATTAATATAAAAAATACACTACTATCAACAGGCTCTACTTGTTTCTTATATGCACTTGTAGCTAGCAGCAGTTTTTCAAACTAGCTGCATTCAGATCTAGGTTCAGATCCAGTTAAAGCAGCAAGTTTGAAGGGCTGCTGCTAGCTAAAGATGCATATGAAAAACAAGCAGAGCCTGTTAATAGTAGTGTATTTTTCATATTAATTATATGGGGCTCATCAGTAGAAAAGGGGTAAAAAGTTTTTACCACTTTTTTTTTAAATTTTAAATTAAAATAGTTCAATAACTACTATATCAAATTAAATAAATTTTTTTTATTTTAATTTTATAACTACATATAATTAAAATAAAAAAAAATTATTAAATTTAGTTTAGTAGTTATTGAGATATTTTAGTTCAAAGTCTAAAAAACTTTCACTTAGAAACTTTCTACCCCCTTTCTACTGACGAGCCCCCACATGTTCAGTTTCAGTTCTGGTACCCTTAGTATAATGCTATATTCATACCCATTGAAGAATTTTTAAAAAAATTTTTTTGTTCTTTGAGAACATAAATTTTTAATTTTATGTTCTTAAAAAAAATTTATTGTATATATAATAATTTTTTAAAAATAATATTTTTAAAATAATATAATATTTACAATAAATTTATTTATTATAATTTTTAGAATATAAAATAGTGCATTTACTAGCAAATAAACTAAATTAAAAATAAGGAAAATTGGTTTAAAAATTATAAACTTGTTGAAAATTAAATTTTTTATAAAAAAGGCTATTAACTTTGATCATTAAAAGATAATTAAGCAACCTGAATTTCTAACTCTAGTATATTAGTTTTATAGTAATTATTGTAAAAATTCTATTAATGTGTTTACAATAATAAACATTAGTTATATATAATATGTGATACTAGTAATGTTTATTAGTAGCAATAAATAGCAAACTCCTTAATTTTATATACATCTTATGAGAACATAAATTATAAATTTTATGTTCTTAGTTTGTTCTCAAAAGAGAACATTATTTTTAAATACAGTGTTCTCAAATTTTTTTGAATGTTCTTGAGAACATTGAGAACATTAAATATTCTTCACTATTCATACCTATTAAAAATATCGGATCTATCCAGATTCTTTTTGCAAAACACTACTGTTCAACCCAATTCATTATAAAACTAAAAATTTAGGCCTAGGTTTGGGCTTAACCTATATAAATTATCAAATTTAATCTGGCCAAACTCAACTTATTTTTACAAGCCTAGCCCAAGCCTGGCACAATTAATTATGAGTCTGAAAATTCAGACCCAGACCTGGTCTGAACCCAGGCCAACACACAATTGTCGGGTTTGGCCCAGCCTATTGTATACTCTATTAGCATTATAATATTAGGCGCTGACATTTATTACCTAATATCCATTTACTATAGGGGCTTACCCCCCACCCCAGGTAAGATCTATAAATAGAATTTTAGCCAATCAAATTTAACTAAGATAAGATTTTTCTTGACCCCCCCACTCCCTAAAATATTACCTAATAAATATCAGCGCCCTTACCCATATGTTTTTCTTCAACTTCTATATTTCTTTGAGCCTTGCTTACAAGACTTTGATATTCTGCTCTAAAATTAAATAAGAAAAATATTCAATGATCTTTTTGATTTTGTAATAAAATAAAATTTTACCAGTTAACTCTTACATGCTTAAGCAGACATAGCTATTTGAAAGGGTTTCCAAACTTGCCCAAAATAATGAAACTATAATATCTGTGATATAAGTTCCTTCACTTAGTTGGTTATAAAATGTACTACTAGTTAAAAATGCAGGATTACATCAGATCTCCCTACTGGTTAAAATTTACATCAATTATATTGTTAAAAAAATGTTTTAAAATAATGTTTTAAAATAATAAAATTACTTACAGCACATTCAAAATTCATTTTGTTGTTTTTGATAATTCAAATTCATTCTCTTTCCATAAATTATTTGAATAATATCCCCCATATCTCTTGGAACATATATGTTATGGAAATTTTCTATGAACTCCCTACACTTAGATATGACAGAATTGGGAAGAACGCATTTCATCTTTTCATGAGGTTCTTAATGCAAATATGAATGTAAGTTTAATTTAATTAAGCCAAAATACCAACTATTCTTACCATAAATAAACGCTTTTGTTTCTTTCCCAAGCCTTGTACTATTTTCGATTCGTCCGTTAGTACCATGCTTGCTTCCAGGTCTCTCCAAGTATACTCCGATGTATTAATAAAATTTAGATTTGTTCTAAGAGAACTATAAAGGTTCACATTTTCTAGCGTAGGGTGCTAATATATATGTCATATTTTAGCGAAGCTTACTCAGCCAAAGCAGTGATATCAAAAGTTAATATCCTAATATTTACAGATTTCAAAAAACTTCAAAAGTTCGTTCTATTTCATCTCTTGAATAATCTTGAAATATTTTCGTGTTCTATATATATTAGCCATCAAGTAAATATTTAGTCTGCGTTAATCTTTGGAAAAGCACACTTCAAGCATTAGATATTATACCATATTCAATGCAAGTTGAAATATATAAAATGTCACCATATTTCAATTGTATCTCCTCGATACGTACAAATCTGATAAATTATTATATTTTGTTTTCGATGATTTTTGGATCTAAAAAAAAATTCGTAGAAACCAGCCGATATAACATATCGTCAGCTTAGTGTCAAACATGTGACCTCAAAAAAACCACTCGAGTGGAAATATGAATGCCGGTAATTGTATTAAAGGATTTCAACTTAAAGTAGATTTTTTTTTGAGTGAAATTAAAATTTATGTTTTATTGGTATCATACAATTTTTATTTATTTAAGAACACTTATTTAAGATTGAAGATCTGTGGATAGTGAACTTAAAGTATACGTGGACTATTTCAAGACATTGCAACAAATGATTATATGTTCGTATTCGATTTTAATGATGGAAAATGTGCAAATTGCAAACCAGTATAACAGTGTCAAATATATTTGTTAGCATAGAAGAAACTCATTTCCGACACTTTCTGAACACATGTATTTACACAAATAAATGTAAGATTTTTTAAAAGCAAAGCCTACAAAAATATATTGCCTTTGTTTGATAAACAACAATATTGTTTTTAATTGTAGCCTAATAATTTATTTTCTGAAAAATTCTAAAATACAGTTATTATAATGTAGAAGTTCATCAATTCTACTCCATTCTTTCTTATGCTCATTTAATATTGATTCTATATTACTTCCAAGTAATTCGTGATTACCAGAAATAATATCACCATAGATTTTTAAAAAGTGGTTCAGATATGCTTGAACTAATTCAAAATCTTTTTTAGATTTTAGTCTTGATTTTATCGCATCTAAGAAAACCCTTAAATCTTCAAAATTGTTATCAAGGCTTAGCGTGCGTAATTCAAAGTCAATTGCAGAAGGGTTCAATGTTTTCGCAAAGTTAAAGAACTCGGCATCTAACAGATATTAAATAAATAATGTGTGAGATGCAATCATTATCCAATTGTGAAAATAGAAAAATAACTTACATTCTCCAGTAGAGTGATTCTTTTTCAATACTTTTAAAAATTCGGTTTCTATTTTAATTTCATTCAATTTTAAAGTTTTATCACTTTTTTGTTTTTTCTCTTCCTCCGATTCATTTAAAGCGAGGGCGGGAATGAATTTTGGATCAACTCCGGGTAATGTAGGGAGGAAAAATGGTGGCCTTTCTGGAGCTTTTGGAGGTTCCTTAGGCTTGTTACGTTTCTATTAATATTATTGAAGTTATTCAGAGAAGAAGTTATTAAACTTTTATGAGAAATTAGTTGAGATTTAAAATTAAAAGTTATTTACCTTAATAGTTTCTAAATTCAATAAATTTTGCCATTTAGACTTTGGAAGTGATGACAAAGTTATCATTTGCTCCGTGAGCTGTTCTGGTGTTTCAAACGAAACATCATTTACTTCATTAGAATTAAACGCAAACAAATCTTATTTGATGAAAAGATGGAAATGTTAGCAGACACCAATAAAAAAAAAAAAAAAAAAAAAAAAAAAAAATATATATATATATATATATAAACATTTGCCATTGTACCTTCACTATTATCTTCAATGCCTAATGTGGTTGGAAGCTCAACCAAAGAAATATCTTCTTCATCAGCTATTCTCCTCAATGTAACATTAGAGAATAGAGTAGTATTCACCCTATAACAACACAATGTATAAAATAATAAATAAATATATATATAGAAATAAATGAATAAAATAAATGATAAATGATTAGGCACCATAAGAAAATTCCTACAAGATCTACGTGTGAAGTTGCCAAAAAATCGCCATTCGGCGAGAATGTTACACTGGTTGGGACATTTTCTACTCGAAATATATCTATTAAATGGCCGGTTGGAAGATCCCAAGTGCGGACTGTAGCATCTAGAGATGTAGAAACGATCCATCGTCCATCAGGGCTAAATATCTTTTGGATAATATGGAGTCAATATTACTATTTAACTTATACTATTTTTAACTTAAAAGTTCTAACGAAATTCTTACTAAATCTGTTATTCGATTTTTATGACCCCAAAACTCTCTAATAATTTTATTAGTTTCTATATCTATAATGCGAATACACAAGTCGTCACTGACAATTGCCAACAAATCATTTTCAGTATGGAATCTTAAAGCTGAAATAGGGGACCCTATTTTGATAGTGCTCTTAATTTTTGCTGTATTAAAATCCCATATCTAGAATTAAACCAAAAAAAGGATCATATATTAACACATTTAACTTATTTTAAATGCATTTATTTTCATTTACCTTAATGGTGCCATCAAGAGAACTACTAATAACAATGCGATTAAGCGCATCACTTGCTATGCCTGAAATGGCTTTCATATGTTCTAAAATAAAAATTGGTTAACTAAAAAATTTAAAGGATTTATGTAGTTATTTTAAAACAAATATACATACTATCTTCCCCAGCAAAGGTTCTCCGATGAATGCCAGATTGCATATTGTACATTCCAATATAGCCAGACGATGATCCGATGAAACCGAAATTTCCGCATGCACTTATGCTTGAAACCTATTATTGATTTTAAAGTCCAAATTCAATGTAACTATGATAGTTATATTTAATAAATAACTATAATTTAATTACACATTACTCTGGATAGGTCAACTATTATCGTTATATCCAAATGTCGGTATAACCAGAGTGACGTGTATTATTGTGCCTATACCTTAATATATGATCCATCGAGAGTACGAAGAACATGTTTACCAATAGCTTTGGATTGAAATGACCATGTTCGAGCCCCATTATTATTTATATGACAAGAAATAACATTATCCCACTCTTTCTGCTTTACTTCAGCTAGAGAAGGACAATCGAAATGGATAATTAATATTTTGCTTTGATAAATAATTTTAGAACTTTTTTGTTAAGTGCGCTTATAAAATTAACTCATTTTAGGAATCTCTTAGCTTAATGAACTTTTACTAGATTTTGACAAGCAAAATTCCGATAAACTTCCTATAAAACTTTACACTTATAAAATAATAATAATTGTCCTTACATGAAGAAAATTGGGTTATTTGTGGTAATTTAAGAGTATCAATACTTCGTATATGATCCTTAGATTTATTAAACTTTTTGAGAATCGATCCTAATGTTGGATGTAGATAGATATCAGATAAGAGAACATTTAATCTGAACGTACAGTCCATAAAAAAAGTACAACTCACCTTGAGACAATTCCACACTTTGTGAATCCCGTATCAATGAAAATATTCTTAATGATCTATCACCAGCTGCACTCATAATGAAATGACCATCCGATCCATAAAATTCAATTTTAGTTGGAGGAGCATGATGTCCACTCCTTGACTTCAAAAGACGAGGCTCAACTCCATCTAAAGTGTCGAAAATCCATTCCTAAATTGTAATCAGTAAATACAAATTTTCAAATTTCAAGCATAGACTATTGATATTTGTGCATAATTAATACCTTTATAGAATTATCAGCACCAGAAGTAAGCAATATAGGTTGACCGTTCAGAAATTGTATTGAAGGAATCAATCCCTCATGAGCTCCTTTGATAATATGTAATAATCTCTTCTCGTCAAGATTCCAAAGAGTTATATCACCGTACATATTAGCGGCCGCCATTATAGGCCGATCATCTAATATTTGAACTCATTTAAATAAGGATGCTTAATAAATAAATTGTAACAGCTTATGCTGAAATTTGGGTCCCCATTCAAATCTATAATATTTACTAATATACACATAGATCATTTTATTAACAATAAAAACACTAAAACAAAAAGGCTGACAAACGAGGCCCCAAAAAATTTAGAAAATTTAAAATTTCATATGAATATAGTCAATATAAGCCAATTTCAGCATAAGCTGCCAAGGTTAACATCATTTGCATACATCACATACCTGTTCTAAAAGTTATAGATGTAACACGACCCTCCTGTTTGAAAGACATAATACGCTCATCTAACTTGATATTATGGATAATTATTGTACCATCAAGTAAACCAATCGCGATGACATCAACAACGGGAGATTGTACGAGTGACGTAATTGAAGATCCGAACGAAGAAAATGAATATTTCAATTTTCTGATATTAAAAAAAAAATGTATAAACATAAACGATCAAAAAAAATAATAATAATAAACACGAATCTAACGGTTTGTACTTTGTCCGGATATTCCAAATTTGCATCGTTCCTTGCCTACTACCAAGTAATACTTTGTTTAAATACGTGCTTGGATGAATAACAGTTGATACCGTGAAATTTTCATCAAATTGAATTTCAGAATATAGCTCTAGACAAAAAATAATAAAAAAAAAATAATTAATAAACGAATAAATTTAGATGATATCAAAAATTAAGTAAATTAATCAAATTAATCTTACCTCCAGACTTATGATCCCAGAGTATAACGATATTGTCCTCGCTCAGAGCTATAATATAATTGCCAAAAATTGACAAAAAAAAGATATTCCCTTGATGATTTCCATGATAGCGCGAAATCTAGGAAATAACTATCATGATTATTTGGACATTCACTGAACGAGATTAGATTTATCTGAAATTTAATTACCTCTTTACCAAATTTGAAAGCGATTAGATCTTTTCCACAAGAAACAAAAATAGTATCGCCGTATGAAGCAATTGCTGTTATAGGTTTCTCAGTTTGTGTACCTATTAAAACATTAGATATAAATTGGTCAGGTCAAAATGTTTAGAAAAAAAATTTAATGCTATAAAAATCGAACATACCTACGTATTTCAAATTAAGTTTGGCACACTTAAGACGAATTAGTTTTTTTTTTTGCTTCTCAATTTTCTTGCGCTATATAAATCGAACCTACGTCGTATATGTGAAAGCTATTGCCTATACAGGTTGTGACAAAGTACGTGTCCCCTCTTATTTGAAGGTCAAATGGTATGTCATTAGCAACATACCCAACGGCACGAAAGGGTCGAAATATTCGGGTTTGAGAACCCGTGAGAAAAGGTGAATCCTCTTTATAATTATCAGTTTTAATTTTTTTTGCCATTTTCTCTTTGATATCAGATATTCATCTCAAAAAATTACAGATATCTAATTTTTCGATGGCCAATCAAAGCCATTTATCATCGGTCTTTGATTTTATTGGCTGCAAAAATTTAACTGGAAAGCACAGTAAAATTACCGTTGTTAAATACTAAAGCTGAAATAGAGTTCGCGAGAATAGAAACGCAATAATGTCGAAAACTTCGCAACCAGAACTGAGAAAGTACGTGATGAATTTATAACCAAAGATCTATATTATATACATTTGTTCTGTCTTTAATGGTTTCTATTATTTTATACACGTAGGTATATGGAAAAAAGAGTGTTTATTCAACTTAATGGAAGTCGAAAGGTAACCGGGATTCTACGCGGATTCGATCCTTTCATGAACTTAGTTCTGGATGAAACTGTTGAAGAAGTTTCGGCAACCGAGAAGCACAACATTGGCATGGTGGTAAGTAATATATTTGGTGAATAACGTAGGTTTATAAATGTTAATCTAAAAATCGATAATTTAACTCCGTAGGTTATACGCGGAAATTCTGTTGTAATTATGGAAGCTTTAGAAAATGTCGGATAAAAGGACGCGTTTCTTGCTTCAACAATACATTACTTTTTTATTAAACAAATTTAGTTAAACGAACCATATTAATATGAAGTTACATAGATAAATTTTTTTGCAAAAGTACTATTATTTGAATAGTTTTAAAAATCAATGTAATTCTGGGTATTTAAATCTGAAATAATCCTCATCAAAATGATGTACTCGAACATAACCGTCCTCTCCACCAGATGAAAAACTCTTCCCATCAGGATGTACTGCAATAGTATTTATAGGACCGAAATGTCCTTTAACTCTACCTACTTCTACATCTTCCAAAATTTTATGATAAAATCTGCATTCAAATTTACCCTGTCTCATAGTAGTTGTGGTAACTTGCATAGCATCTTGACCACCACCCAAAATGACGAAATCTTGAATTGGGGTTATTGCAGCAGAATTAAGTGGAGCATCAGTCATATATTTTTTTAAATGGTTCAATGTGTTTGATTCAAAAATCTGAGCAGATTTATCTTTCGACGCAGTAATAAAATACGTGCGGTCTTCCGACATTTGAAGATCAGTAATTTCAGCATTATGCGCTTTAACCGATTTAATTTGATCGCCTGTCTGTAATTTAAATTTTTTATTATTTTAATGGTATTAATGATTAATGGGCAGACATTTTTTAAAGACTAACCTTCCAGTCATACTGAGCAACACTTCCATCTTCATGCCCTGTTATGATATATTTGTTAAGATATCCCCATTCTGCAGCCATCGCTTTAGAACCTTTTGGGTATATGATATTGATAGGTTCGTCTGATTCTATTTAATTATGTATTATATACATTATGAATCTTCCAAGAAATCACTAAATTAATATTACAAGGAATAAGAGCAACATACGTTCCGTTTCAATATCGTTTTTAATTGATAGAATCACTACAGTTCCCGGATAACCCATACGCTGTTCGGTTACAGCAAGTGCCATGGCATCATCTTCAGAAAATGCAACACGCTTTATTGCAGTTTTGAATTCCCAAGTATGTAAGCATTTACCAGTTTGGACCTCCCAGAGTTTAGCTGTGTTATCTGCCGAGCCAGTTAATAACAGAGTGCTTGTTGCTAAGTTGAATATAAGAAATTAAATTAGGTTAAGAACTTGTATAAACAATTTTTTTTCTTTAGATATTTTAAAAAACGTACAATTGACATCCACGGTCCAAATAGCCCCAACATGACCATTATAAGTCCCTAAACGTTCACCATTATGTGAATACCATACGTTCACAACTTGATCCTTAGATACAGAGAAAAGAAGATCCCCCTCCCGATTATATTTTATTTGAGTTAAAGAACGTGTATGTCCTTGCAAAAGAATAGGTCTCTGTATTATAGAAAAACTGATAAGTTTATATGTTATGACTTTATGGAAACATGAGATCTAAAGATAGTTTCTCAACTTACCATTGTTTATTGATCTAAATTCTTATAATTCGATCTTTTATATAATTCATAAAATTTCGCATACACGTGATCATGACCAATCAATTCGTATAACTAATTTTTTAAAATTAATACTGCGCTCAACTAACAAAATACTGCGTTCGACTAATAAACTACTTATTTTTTTCATATGTTACGATGTAAACAGGTTTATTTTAAATTAAAACTCAGATAACAGGAAAATTTGGGTCGAAATGCTGGTCGGCCATGACAGAATTGATAAAAAATTTACTTATGAAATCATAGCATTCATGAAGTAAAAAAATATTGATATCTTGTGAACTACAAAGCTGTAGTAGCTCTCCCCCACAAAAAAAAATTTTATCCCCCGTAATTTTATCCAATGAAACCCAATGAAACTCTTGGCAATTTGAATCAACAGTTCACTAGAAATGATAAACTTTAATATCGTAGTTGAATGATCAAAATCAGATGATTTTTGGTGCCATTCGATGAATGGTACCAAAATCATTTGATTTGATCGATACATCACGTGATATTCGTCGTAGAACTTAGTTGCGCCGTACAAAATATCTTCATGAATTCGCAGAATGGACTAGAACTTGATATATTTTATCCACAATATGGCTTTGCTATCGAAGTACAAGGCATACAGCATGAAAAATATCACGAATTCTTTCATGGAAGTAGGGATTAACTAAAGTTCGTCCAATAAATAAAGTTATAGAAAAGTTATTCTCTAAAACAGTCTCTAATAGATGTTTATTGGTTTTTCGCATTAATTTTTGAGTCATTTAGATGGGACCGATTAGGGACCGAACAGTGTGTTTATTGGTCCCTAATCGGTCCCATCTAAATTTGGCTGTTTGAAATTACAATTTCGTTTAACGTTCTCCCCCCTTGGCTCCAAGAAAATTAAACATGTGTTTATGAGTCAACCAATAATAAAGCGATTATTTTTGCAATTTTAACATGTTTGTTTAAATTGACCCCCCTCCTCCCACCACGCCTAAGCTTCGTAAGGGAACGTTAAACGAAATTATAACTTCAAACGGTCTTACTTGGAAACTAATGCAAAAACCGATAAATTTCTATTAGAGACTGTAATAGAGAAATAACTTTTCTATAGCTTTAGTTTTCGGGCGAATATTAATTAAAAATGCCAATTTTGTACAAACCTTGCTCAAAATCGGCTGATAATTACTGCGGGACTTATTAACATCCCTACACGGAGGAAATCTCAATGATTTTATCAAAAAGCAAGAGCGAGATCAACTCAAGAAAGAATTATGCGAAGAAAACTGTATTGCTCTAAGTATGTTTGGTATTACGAAGATTCATATGTAGTTATTCCTGAGCACTAGGTCTTATAGAGTAATTTTAAAACTTTAATTACATTGATTTTTTTTTTGTACGTATGGATCATATAATTCTAATTATATCCCTACTAAATGTGATACACTGGCATTCGCCAGACACGAATTAAAAAAAAAAAAACAAGCCCTATTGGACAAAACTTTATTAACCACCTTCTCGCATAAATGCTCAAACCAAAGAATTAATTAGGTAGATAAAAAAACATGAAGAAAATCTGGTTAATTTGGTATCGGTAACTGTGAACACAAGTAAAATTTGCCACAGTAGACTTTCTCACTGATAATTTTCAAATTTTTAGCAACATCATCCTATGCTTAACCTTGAAACAGTGATGCGAAAAGTTTTAATAAAATTTATTATATGTTTACCCATATCATACTAATATAAATTCATTCACATGGTTAAAAATGAAGAAGAAACTTTACATACTAAACTAATACATTCAACTAGAACAATATAATCTTACAATATCCTGGATTTTAGTTTCTTTTTGCATTGTTTTGAATATTCTTATTGCTTGGAGCACCTTTTTTATTCTTACTACTTGGAGTATCAAAACTGGTTGTGCGACAAATTACGTGCCGTGGAGGAGAAATAAGTGAAGTGTTCTCGTATGATTGTTAGAGGGCCTGGAATGAATTTTCCTCGTCATTTTCATTCATTATCTCGATAACATTGCTAACGATTTTCTGTTTATAAGAAATTTTAGATATTATAAACATATTCTAATAATCAGTTAATTATATTTTTCTATAAGACACAAACCTTTGCCTTCCACGTAAGTATAATGGCTGGAAGAACTCCTTTGCCAAACTCACTAAGATTTGATGAGATGGTTAGCATTTTAGAACGAGAGATTCTACTAACATATCTCGCAGGAGAATCTAATCTGAGCAATAGTACGGAAAGTCCTAGAGAATTCGGAAAAATTAGTTGGGAATCTGGCAAATAAAAATATGATGTACCATACCTGCATGAATGAATCCGATAGTCTCAAGCTTTCTGACTTTTTTTTCTTTTGATCCCATGTGAATGCATAAGTCATCGAATTGATCCTTCATCATCTTTGGCGCTTTCAATCCTCTTTCTCGTAAAATTTTTGTACCATTATAGCCTGTGTATAATTTTCCCGCTTCTCCGCATCCATATTCCCTGTACATACACCGAATTATCAAATCTCCTCGTCTGCCCATGATCTTCCTTGGCATCGGGCTCACAGATGAAACATTTCGATCTCTATTTTTTCGAGACGATGATGCGATGCTACATGTTTCTCCTCTGTTCACAAAATGATCCGGAGTGTTAATGATTAATTCTACAGAGGGATATAATCACCTGTCTTACCTAATTCCTTCGACACCTATGTTCTCAAGCCTTGTCTATGAACAAATGTGACAGTAACAATCCTTCTAAATGATCTTCTTTTTTTAGGCTGTCTGCTTCACTATTCGAAATAGGTAGCATGATTAACATTTAATGTTTTCTTTTAGATTAGATAAGAGAACCTTGCACCTACAAATTGTCAATAGTGTTCCTTATCGATTGCCATGGTTCTGACCTAAAAACCCGTGCTTTGAGGTCAGAAATTGTTGACTATTCAAATGAAGTAGTTGTCAAAACACCATTTGTGAATAATGGTCGAAGCATAATGATATGAAAAATACGTGCCAGTTGGTAACTACCAAGATATTCTAACAAATCTTGGGGCAAATTCGGAAGTGACTTTTGATTGTATGTATAAATTTCTTTAAGTTCAGATGGAGAGAAAATATTTTCTTTAACAAAACTTCCGTCTTCCGGATCAATTATAAAGAATGACAGAGACTTTTGACATGTTAATGACTTAGGATCAATAATAACCTGATTTTAAAACGGCCAGTACTTACTGCTCATAATGCCAAACTTGTATAACTCATCTTCAACAACCTTCCCAGATTTTAATACCCATTTTTTTGTATTTTCAAGTTTTTGGAATGCCTTTGTGAACTTATTCAAATCCTCCTCTGACATCTGTACTTGCTCGACTTCATCACTGTCTGTTACCAAATCCGATTTTTGTAGTGGAATACTTGACTGGGAACTACTTAAACTTCCGGCTGGGGAGCTAGAACTTATTTTCGTTTCTTTATTCGTTTTGATCTACATAGTCCAAAGATAAAAAAGATGTTTTTTGCGATCTAATAACATAACTGTTAAAATACACCGGTATAAGTTACCTTCTTAGGTTTATCTTGATATTCCGAACCAGAGGAATCCGTCACTGTTGGGCTTTCAATATAACAGACTTTCTTTTTTTCTCTAAGTCTCATCCCAGAAGTTCCTTCGGTATTTATTATTTGATGTCCTCCAAACATTATATTATGGCTATTGTTGAATTGGGTCGCGTGGTTGAACTGCTTTATCTTCTTCACCTAATGAAGAAAAATATTGGTATTTTTTTGTCTTGGTAAAATTTTAAACTAGAAGCCAACCTGAAGATTCTCAATCTTTGCGCCGGAACGTTTTGGGTTCTTTTGTCCAGTCCAATTCTTGGAAAACGCAATATATAATTAATATCTAGAATCATTTCCGATCATAATCATTTCCGATAACAATCATATCCAATAGCAATATATAATTAAACTATCCTTCAGACTAGCAGTCCCAGCTTGCACTAGGCGTCGAACTAGCAGTTCGTCACTGGAGGCTAGCAGGCCCAGCTTGCGCCAAGCGTCGAACTAGCAGTTCATCACTGTCGGATAAGTTCAACTCAATACTGCTTATTTCATTCAAACCTAATAACGTACCTTCCAGTCGTTAAGAATATCTTGAGCTACGCCATATCAAAATCGTCTAAATTTGCCGCTTCTTCGAGATCTTTTTTTATGCAGTCTAGAACTTTTCTCCTATTTTTTTGTCTGATTTCGAACGATAATAATTTTCCATATTTACACATGTCCAGTTTTCGATCGCGGTATCATTGTAAAAAGCCTTGAGAGTGGATGCTGACTGTGTAGACATGTTCGCGTTATCGTGTTAAAATAAAATGTAAATCAAATAATGTACAGTATACTGCCCTTTTAAATGATGTACCAATATTTGCACAAAATCTTTAGAGTTTTAACAATATAAACAAGATCAAAAACGTAATTTGTCCGTCCGACGCGTGTTTAAGTTTGTTAATTTAGCGTAACAAAATAAGCATATTCACGCGTTTGTGTAATAAGATGATTATCATATGATACTATAGATACTAGGGTTAGATGCGATGAGGTAAATTATACGGGCGAACTGAGGTTGATTATGCGATCGATGCGAAATAAATTTAAAATTATGCGATCGATTATGCGATTTTTATTATTATACGCCATATGTTATTAGTTCTACATATCGGCCGATTTGGTTTGACCCCAAAATTAGCCAATCATAATTGAGAATTATTTGTCGTTAAAATTTATTACAAGGTGAGTTTTTACAAAAACAGTCTTTTAAACTTACTTTGAAGCCCTAATTAAGTGTAGAATATTGCAATACAGTCGCACCCCCCTAAGTGCATGCCCTCGGGACCATAGTGAAAAAAAGCCAAAATGTGCACTTAGAGGGGGTTTGCACTTAGAGGGGTTAAAATTTATAATTGTTATATTGTTTGGGACCAAGAGGGGCCGTGCACTTAAAGAGGTTTTTCATATACCGTGCACTTAGGGGGTGTGCACTTAGGGGGGTGCGACTGTATCTACATGTTTTATTATTAGCTAAGAGTAGGTTAAAAAGGCTGTTTTCCTGTAAAATTACTTCCGGATTCGCCCTTACCCATTATACAACCGATCGTTCAAATGACAAACCGATCGTTCACTACCCGAATATACCCGAGCGCTTCAACAACTAGTGATAGTGCTTTCTTTTACGGTTTAGTGTAGTTGCTTTTTTAGTATTTATTGCTTGTCTATCTCATATAAAGGTTAAAAAGCTTTTTTTATTGAATGTTTCGTTTGTTATTCTTCACGTCATTTAATGGCAAAGTCTGTGTAACCGTTTATCGAAAAAAGACCCCTAAAAATCAAATCGGCGGATATGATTCTTCAGAATTTTTCAGACATTTACCGAAAATTTTACCTCAACTATGCTTGTAATTTATGTTGTAGTTAAGTCGTCGTGTCAATATGACTTGATTGGAATTTTTTGCTAAAATCATTAATTTTTTATATAATTCAGTACTTAGATCACATCTAATTTATGTTCATTTATTTTCTAGAAAAAATGTGTTTGTCGTCGGAGGTGGCAGCAGGGCCAGTGATTTTATGTGTTTCACATAATACCACAGAATTCACATAAATACGCCTATATCACATAATTTGGTGTTTATCACCGCAGAATAGCACACAATATGCAAATTTATAAGAATTGTCACATAATTTGCCAATTTATTGGCAAGTCGATATATAAAATCTAACAGATACGGTATCTCCCGACGTAGAATTTTAATGAACTCAAATTACGAGCAAGGTCATGAAAATTTTTTCGAAACAAAGTCCAGAAAGTTCCGACAAATTTTAGTTTATATATAACACAGAATTACACATAATTTCGTAAGCATGCCACAGAATCGCAAATAATTTGGCAAAATATACCGCAGAATCGCACATAATTTGGCAAATATGGTTCACATCACATCACATAATTTAAATTCTGTCACCACATAATTTTGATTTTGTCACCGCAGAAAATCACTGGCCCTGGGTGGCAGTCACCGGAGCATGATCGACCAATTAGATTGTTTAATTCGATCAAAACAAAAACAAAGCGTCGAAACTTACTATCGTTAGGGTCAGGGTTAAAGCCGCAGTTAGGGTTCGGGTATAGCTTTGTATATAGTAAAATTTTGCAAGGAATTTTTTTTTTTGCATAAAAAAAAGTAGTTTCATAGACAAAATTTTAAGTTAGAAGTGATTTTTTAAAAAAATCAAAGTTTTTGCATTTTTCATGTTACACATGATCCTTTGATCTAATTGGTCGATCACACTCCGGTGACTGTCACCGCCGGCAACAAATAGATTCACTCTATTTTCTATATCGGAACTTTTTGGAACTTACTTTCTTCCACCCAAATCACAAATTTAAAGCTAAAGCTATGTTAGGGTAGTAACTATATACGGCATTATGGCTATAATGTAAAGGCCATACTACCTTTAGATAGAGATTAAGCCCATTTTAAAATTTAATTCCGGGTTATCTACCCATTTATAAAACTACTATCCAGATAAAGAATCAAGTTATTAAAAATGACCCGGATAGCCCGGTTAATCTGGTTGACCACTTAACTCAGCGAAACAAATAGAGTATTTAATAATTTGATCTGAGTGATCTCTGTATAAATTTAATTGTATTGCTGTTAACTCCTAGGGGCGCTGACAGATATTACGTAATATTATTTTACTATAAGGCAACCCCCCCCCCCCACATAAGATATATATATTAATAATTACTATATCATATACAATAGTACTTCGGCTATATTACATTTTATAATAGATATTATATTAAATAATTTTCATGTGAAAGTTTTCCAAGCATTTATTTGTATAGAGGTACAATACACGGGGTCAGAGATATATCTTGCGCGAGATAATATTGCATTTGTCACTCGACCTATTTACACATATCAATGAAATACATATATGGGATTTTGCCTTGCTGGTCACGTGATCCGCGGACGGTTCATAGCATCGGCTCGGTTACTGCCTTAAATTTCTCAAATACGGTTGCAACTTCTTATAAAAACTAAACAATTTACTCATGCCCAAATATTTACATAAGCGAATCCACTAAGCCTAGTGGGGGTGGGCGGGTACTATCGATAAAGCTAGACTAACGTCGAGCTAACAGCAAAGACAAAAGAGGTAGAACAGTTTCCAACTTCACTTTCCTTAAATAACAACTCCTTATGACCTCATACTTACTTAACCATCTGTTAAACCTTTCATCAATACATCATACATAACTTATTTCTAAATACATCACCCCTGTCATCAATCACTTAAAACTTACCCAACGATAACCCTGCATCATGGGCCCGGATCACGGTCTCGTGACAAAAGGATGCCTGTGACTTTGTTCACGGCATCAACATTTATAAGATATATAAGTAAGTACTATATATCACCGGGTATTTTACTATACATTTTCAAGTGCAATTAATCGTCTTTATTATCCAGAGTACTTTACATTCCAAGTGCTATTATTTTCAATTTATTCACCCGGTACAATAGGCCTCTGAAGATCGTGAGCGGGGCTTTTAGTCCACACAGTACGGTATGTATATGTACGTAATTACGTATGGTATTGATATAAAAATACAAACTTTCCGTGAGAAATTTTTTGACGCATAAAAAAAATATTGTATTCAGGCACTCCCCATATTTATTAATTAGTTCCATGGTACGCATTTACAATTTATTCATTTGGAAAATTGTACCAAGGTTTGTGTTTGTATGATTCGATTTGGTAAATTGTACCAAGATCCCCAAATTTCTAAATTGGATTTAAATATATCGATATATAGCGATAGCAGATAAGAGATCATTATCGAATTAAATGCACTTTAAAAAGTTTGAACTCTAATCAACAAAATTTGACCCAAAATGTTTTTATCAGATTATAAATTTCCCAATTGAAAACAGATTGTATACTTTGAACCTTTTGGGTAACTTTCGCATGTTTCAAAACGAAAGTATATACATATATATAGATATATAAAACTCAAGTTTAATAAATATCTAATCAAAAACTTTTTAATCATCGTTTAAACTGTGACTATTTTTTTTTTAATGACCACGTTTTTTTATTTAATTTGTAAAATGTTCAACAATCCAAATAAAGCATTTATATGAAAGATTCATTTTCTTTCTAAAGTATTGAATACTTACAGCCCTATATTTTTGAGTTTTTTTTAAAAAATCATTCCTTGCTTGGAGTTGCTACTTAAAGCATCTTAATCGCATGTAATTCGGAAACCTCCAATAATCTTAAAAATCAATGCTTTAAATAAAAACTCCAAGCTAAGTCAATTTCAAGTACAACGTATATGTCTTATTGTAAGATACCCTCTAGCTATGAGTCGGCAAACCTTTCTTCTTAGTCCTAAGTTCGATAAAACCTATATCTATAAATCACCAAATAACAAGTATCAAAAATTTAGTAATGCCTACGCGTATAGTTTTATGGTAAAAAATGAAAACCCAGCTCCGAGTCGGTTAATGATTTGTGATGCTGCCGCCAAAGAATGGCAGGAAATAAAAAAATTAGAAGATACTGAAATCGACAACATTATAAGACAACATTTTACTACACCTCTAAGGCTGCAGGGTTATTTTCAATCTGCAGCTTCATCTAGTAGAACACAAGTCTCAGACTCTGTAACGGATAATCTTTCTCATATTATAACACCACCAACGGTTCATCATGTAGAAGAAATTCGAAGTAATGCATCGGCTCAAAAAAAATCAGCTGAATTAAAAGAAATTGCAAGAAAAAACCTTAAAGAATTAGAAAATATATATAACATCACAACCAATATACAACTTCGTAAAGACTTACTTACTAGAATTTCAGATCGTAAAGCAGAAATTCAAATGCATGAAAAAAAAATTAAAAAATTAAAAAAAAATGCCGAATATCAATCTAAATGCCGATTTAAGAAAATCAAACAAATCGAAGAAGAGCAGACAGTTGTCCGATATAATGTACCTAATAGACCATCCTTTTTGACCCAAAATCCAGATTTACTTGAGTACATTCATGAATCAGTAAAATATGGATCCACTGATAAACGTAGGCGTAAAGAGGCCATAAAAGTAAGAATAGTAAATCATTTATGTGAGAATTTTGAGAATAATTATGGAATATATATAGCTCGAACAACTTTGAACAACTATCTTTTGCCTCGCCGCTCAAGAACGATTGCATCCAAAGCACAGCACCATCCCACCTGGGTATCTGTAACTGGAGTTTCACATGATGAAACAAAAGATCATCTTGATGAGCATTACTGCCTTGCTTCCGTGAAGGGAGCAAGGCAGTTTGCTCAAGCATTTTCAGACACCTCTATAATAATTTCGCAAGACGATAAAGCTAAAATAGGCCTAGGTGTACCTGCAGTCGGCAGAACGTTTCGTACTTTACAATCTGTGCTCGAACCAGTTCAAGTACCTGATCACGACTTTGTGTGTGGAAGCAATCAGAAACTTATACTATCGGTTTATTTTATAATAAAACCTAGTGAAATAAATGATGATCTTTGAACCGGGCAAATGGCAATTTTTGTTAGATCTCAATGGACAATAGGTATAAGTTTTTTTTTTCTTACGTTTATGCTACACGTCCACGACACGCAGATTCGTGCCATTTTCGCACGCCCAATTGGTTTTTCCTATGCTTTATGGATAAAGATTAGTGTTTCGATCCTAATTTTGACAGGCCATCTGGATTCTATCGAATCCGAATTGAATCCGCATCAGATTATGTATAAAGTTAACTTTGAGTACATCATTAGGTCCATAATTTAGGTTCTTTGACCAATCCTAGTAAAAATCTCTGGTTCGGATATTTGAATTTGTCTGGATTGAAGGATCAATCCAGATTTCGAATATAGGATCGAAACACTAATAAAGATCTATTCCGTATCAATATAAATTATGTCGACATAAATTGCAAACTTATTGTTTTATTTTTTTTTTTTGTATAAATATAAATATACGTACACTAATGTTCTTTGACAATACTGAATAGACACGTCATCAATTACTCACGCGGAAGATATTTCTTCTCTTGTATCTGATAATCAATATTCTGGAATCCTAAAAATAAATAATAATATAAAGCCTATTTGGATATTATTGGTTGACGGGGGTCCCGACGAGAACCCCCGGTATTTTAAAAATATTCAGTCATATTGCAAGCTATTTAGAAAATTCGACTTGGACTATTTGACTATACGTACGCATGCTCCGGGCAGTCCAAATATAACCCTGTCGAAAGGGGTATGTCCACACTTTCTAGTAAATTAGCCGGAATCGTTTTACCAATAAATCATTTTGGGAATTATCTTGATAGTCAAGGTAAAGTAATTGATACAGAGTTAGCAACACAAAATTTTTGCTACGCTGGAACAATGCTATGTAATATATGGTGCTGTGATCCTATTTTCGGAAAGTGTATAAATGCAACTTATGTTGATGAAGCTACTGATCCATTTATAAATCTTGAGTTCGCTCATGAAGAACGGGAAAAGGATGAAATAGAAAAAAGAAAAGAAAAAGATAAAGGAACCAACACACCTGCTGATATCTCTGTATCATGGTCATGGATAGAAAAACATTGCAACATATGTCAGTATTCACTTGACATTAAACGATGTAACAATCTAAATTGTTGCAAACCTGCTAGGGCACAGGAAGCAATGGATTTTCTTCAGCTTTTCAATGGCTTCCTTCCACCTGTGACCAAAGCCCGAGATGGCCACTATATCAACCCCATTCACCTTTTTCAATATTCTGATAAATTTAAAATTCCAGGTTACGATGTTCATTGTCCATCCATTAGCCAAATGACATATAATCGACTTTGTTGTTCAATTTGTCATAAATACTTCCCGACCCAAACGTACATAACGAAACATAGACACTTGCTACATTCATCTTCTCGCGGAAGACCTAAAAAAAACCAACCAAGAAATTCAGAATCGGTTGTAGAATTTGTCTTGATATCCAACTCTGCAGAAATTGAAGACTTTAGTATATTACCTTCAGAACAGAACAGGCGAGACTTCTTTTCTGGTGATAACTTCAGAGATTGTGCTTCAGATTTAGAATAAAAAAAAATTTATAAAATAGGTCAAATAAATATTACACAATATATGCTATGGTTTGCATTTTCAAATCATATTAATATTTATCTTCTGATGGCACAAATATTTGAATTTGAATTATCTATAAAAATCTGTATGTAAAAGATTAATCGTTTTAAAAAATCACATAATTTACAAACAGTACCAATATTGTTTTCGGTCAACATTTTTGGAAAAAATAGAAGTGCATAATAGTATGATAAATGTAAGTAATATGAACACATAACGAAATGAATGCACAAATAATAAATACATACTCAATGTTGTTAAATAATGCAAAAAAGTCACTTAACTGTGTTTAACATTTACAAAAGCTTCTATTTCGACTTCTCTGAAGTTATAATTGTCAATCAAGAGAACACCCACTATTATCAAACTTGTAAAAATACAGTAAATACCTTTCCTAAAAGAATTCTAAAGGTTAATTTTAGACTTGAAAAAAGGTATACTTACATTCCGATTTAGGTAAGTTAGAAAGCTAGTTGTAGGTTGGTTGACCTTACCATTTAGTGTTTTATGTAGTGTGGCGAAAATTTTCTCGCGATCTGAGAAAAAATTCAATTAATTAAATAGGTGACACCATGGGAAAACCAGATTTCAAACATATGTCTAATTTTCCTTGGCATCATATAAATACCGTAGATCCAGTAAATAATCACACGAGAGATCTCTTGGAAAGTCTCTGTGCCTTTACCGGCCAGACAACAGTGATTTCTCAGTTTGATTGTTTCCAATTAAACGTGTGATCGTTAATATACCAACCACACAGAGTTACCAATCTATGCTAACAAGTATATAAATGAGTTTTTACGTATAAATATTCTAGTATTGAGTTTTAGAATACAACTTTTTAAATAATTTAAAAGAAATTTTATTAGAAATATTAAGGAATTAGAATTGAATTTAGGTACGAGATGTATGTATTTTACCATTATGCACTTAATGTTAAAAGTAGGGTTCGAGGCACAGATAAAAAATTAGGCATGCCTTTGAGAGCATGCCCTGAGTCGCGGCATGCCCCTCGTGCCTATAGGCATGCCGGTTTATATAGAAAACTAGTGCTTCGTTTTACCTATCTTATTTAGTTTTTTGATTTGCATTAAAGTTATCATAATTTTTATAATTTTTATCATAGTTTACTATAAAAAATTCTGTTAATGGTTTTGTTGGAATGTTATATTAGCGTTATCATAATTTCTACCATGGTTTAATGTAAAAAATTTCGTTGCTGGAATTATCCCTTACTTTGTAGAGATTCGCAGGCAAATTTGCCTGTATAATTACTATAAATATACCTCTGATCTAGTTTTTTAATCATTTAAGATATTTAAATAAAATTTGGTATTATAATATTTAAAAACAAGGATTATATTTTTGAATTATTTAAACTTATATTATAAGACAAAAAGTTTATATTGCTTATAAGCTGAAAATATTAAATTTTAAAGAAATTTTTTAACCAAAAAAATATTTTACAATATCTTGGCGAATTCTTTAAATATTGGTTTTAAAAATATAGTTTCTTATACAACTTTGTAGTTTATATAAAGGATGACAACTTTTATTATTTGACTTTAAATGATTTACTTGTAAAAATTAGGACTTGTATTAGAAGTGAAAATTTTTTTTATAGACGAGAACATATAAAATTTGAGAAAACCTAAAGAAAAATTTCTATTAAAAGTTCCAAAACAAAAACTTTAAACTCTTATTACGCCAAAGTTTTTTAATAATTTTAAAAAAATTTTATAATAAAGTTGATAAAACAGAACTAATATTATATTTTTTACTTAGAAAGTATAGCTAAAATTAATATTTAAGGTTTTATTTAAAAAATTTAAAAATTTAAAATTTTCGCAGGCAAATATGCCTAAGATAAGTTTGCATTGGAATTTTCATGATTTCTATCACGATTACTGTCTGTAAAAATTTTTTTACAGAACTTCTTTCTATGAATCACCTATCTGCTATTATGCAATTTTTGTATCAAATCATGTAAATTTTCACACAAACATTTTCGAATATAACCAATTTAAATATAATGTACTAAAAAGATAAACTTGAATATGTGTAAATAAAAATCTAGATTTCCTAAATTGAAATTTTGTTGTCAAATACATGAGGTTTATGCTAATTAATATTAAAAAATTTACAACTCTGATAACCTCGACTACCTCTGACATTCTGGCCAATCAGATACGACACATATATCACATAACTAGGGCATGCCTAACGGCCAAGTGGCATGCCCATAGGCATGCCCCAAGGCATGCCCAAAAGGCATGCCCATGCCTTTGTGCCTCGAATCCTAGTTAAAAGGTATTCGATTTATGCCTCAAAATGATTGGTCAGCATTATTATAACTTATATAGACGTAAGATTTCTCTGACCCCCCTAAAGATATTACGTAATATCTGTCAGCACCCTAGCCACATCAGAAATTTATAATAGCGTAATCTTACGTAAGATCTTACAAACCGTAATATAAGCAAAATATTACGTAATATATTTCGAAATATTTCGAAATATCAATTTTCGAAATATTATGAAAGTAATTTCGAAATATTTCGAAATATATTACGAAATATTTCGATCCCTTTCAAAATATTTTAGGACTAGGAAACCAAGCTGGATCAGTAGATCTGTAACCTGGATCGCGCATTAGACTGATTTTTCAAAATAGTTCAATGTTGTTCAAATTCTGTACTACAAGATCAGATTTGATCTTTTGTTTATAATTAAATCTTCTATTTTGCTTTTTTTCGCTTTTTTATTTTTGTTCCTTTTTGTTCCTTTTCGTTTCATTTTTTGTTTTCATTTGTTTTTTTTAATTTTTTTTTATTTATTTATTTTTTAATTTTTTATTTTATTTTTATTTCGGCACTTTACAAGAAAAACAAACACTTTTCGAAATCTTGCGCATGCCAACTACAACTTCCAACACATTCAAGAACATACCCCAGCAATTTCTAAATTTTCAAGAACGCTTCTTTGGAGAAATGGTCACAAGTTTTCGCAAGTTTTCGCAAGTTTTTGCAAGTTTCGCTTCATTTATTTTTTTGTTTCGTGCTTTTTGTTTTTGTTTTTTTTGTTTATTTTTAAATTTTTTTTATTAATTTATTTTATTTTGGCACTTTGCGAGAAAAACAACAACTTTTCGAAACCTTGCGCATGCCAACTACGACTTTCAACACTTTCAAGAACATATACTAGCAATTTCTAAATTTTTAAGAACGTTTTTTTAGAGAAATAAGCGCAAGATTTTGCAAGTTTTCGCAAGTTTTCGCAGGTTTTCGCAAGTTTTCGCAAGTCTTGCAAGGTTTCGTTTCATTTATTTTTTCGTTTTGTGTTTTTGTTTTTGTTTTTTTTTGTTTATTTTTAAAATTTTTTTATTAATTTATTTTATTTCGGCACTTTGCAAGAAAACAAACCTTTTCAAAACGTTGCGCATGCCAACTACAACTTCTAACACTTTCAAAAACACACCTCCAGCAATTTCTAAATTTTCAAGAACGCTTTTTTAGAGGAAAGGGTGAAAGTTTTTGCAAGTTTTTGCAAGTTTTTGCAAGTTCTTGCAAGGTTTCGTTTCAATTTTTTTTTTGTTTCGTGTTTTTTGTTTTTGTTTTTTTGGTTTATTTTTAATTTTTTTTTATTTATTTTATTTTGGCACTTTGCGAGAAAAACAACAACTTTTCGAAACCTTGCGCATTCCAACAACGACTCCCGACACTTTCAAAAACGATAGAAAACAAAAAAGCGAAGATAATAGCTAACTGTGGGGTGAGCAAAAATAAGTGTGTAGGTCTAGTTTTTTGTATATAGTAATAGAATTAGATGCAACAAAGACGAAAGTAGTTTAAAATAGTAAAAATAATACGTAATATATAATAAAGTATATAATATTAATTAAAAATATATATTTAATAAATATAAAATATAATATATAATAATAAATAAAAAATAAAAATTTTATATTAAATTGCGAAACTGTGCGAAATATTCATGGTCAGACATTCGTTTGATTGGCTAATGTAAATCAATTGCCCGGGTAACTACCGGGTAACTTATTTATACACTTTAAAGTACTTTTTGATAATGTAACGTTTCACTAATAAAAAATCACCACAAAAGCCACTCCCAAGCTTTAAACGAACGTTAATATTCACCGTGCAAAAGAATCTCAAAAAGATCTCACTTCTTGTAAACTTTACTTAGAAGACAAAATATATCGCTATCTATTGGACGTGTGAAATTATGCAGTAGAGTGAAGGTAACTGGAGACGTTTTTCGTATAAACCTATTTTATTACGTTAGATTTAAATAAACTTTTATTTACAACTGTTTAATTTGAATAGGTACAGGCTCTTAGTAGTAGAAGCTCCGGGCTTAATGCTTAAATTTGTCCGTTCTTGTAGTGTGTTTGGATTTGTTAGCCGTTAATTAATAGTTAAATTTTGGTTTATATTCTTGTATAGATTCTTTAATGAGTTTGGATTTATTAATAATAAATATCACATTTACCTACTTTACATGTACCTATCTATTCTCTTTCTCTAAAACTAAATAATAAATTCTTTTGCGTATATTTATTAGTTTGTAAGTTTCGCGAGGTTTTTTTCGTTTTCTAGTACTGTAATATAATTAAAAATTATGTATTTTGATTGGTTAATGATCACAGGAAATCACAGATAGATTTACAAAAATTAACCAATCATACGAATGTCTGCCCATGAGCGAAATATTGCAAAAACCTGTAAAAAAGCATGATTATGTGAATATGTATATCGTTTATTTATTTTTTAAAACTTTTTAAAAATTTGCGAAAATTTGCAAAATATTGCGAAACAATGCGAAAATATCAAAATATTACCTCCTGCGCGCATTAGTTTATTGATCTGCATGAGTACGCGATCCCTGTAGGGGAGAGTAATTTGTATTGTTTTAGTCTATTTCACAATATTTCGCAATATATTTTGAAATATTTTGAAATAATAACTGTAATATTACCGTAATATAACGTAATATATTACATAATAACCCGTAGCAATCGTAAGATTTTTGTAATATTACGGGCCGTAATATCTTACGTAATATTACGTATATATAATTCGCTAATGTATGTCATAATTGAGTTCATACTTTCTATTTACATTATAGTTCCATCGATGACTTTTATTGTCCGAAGCGTAGTGAGAACTTTACGGTATAGCAATAGACCAGGTTTTGTGTATGTTTATGTCCATTCTATTTTTAGATTAAATGATCATTATTATGCATACTATTAGCCAATCCTTGTTTTTTTATTTTAAGATTTTTGCTTCGGACATCTAATAGTACCTGTTTCCTAGTTGTAAAATCAATAGCCAATCAAAATCAGGTTATTAACACATGATTTTTAATCGAGTCAATCGATTAAGCAAAATTTGTTCCAGTAAGGTATCAAAATAATGGATCATGAATTGTCAGGTAAGCGGGCTTAATCTCTACCTTTATTATTATGCCATATGTAGTAATAAAGTAGTACCGTATGTGTCCAAAATTAAGCTACCTTTTTTGGCCAAAAAATTACACAAAAAATCGTAAAGTAGCTTATTTTCGAAATATAGCATTTTTTGAAAAAATTAAAAAATGTACTAATAAAAAGTTATCCAAATGACACCAAATTTTTAGTGTAGGTGTATTTTGATGCGCTTAACAACTTTAATTACTCAACTTTTTGAAGTTTACTTAGTAGAAAAAAGTTTTATATGTATAAACTGCTAACGAATTTTTTAAGATTTTTAAAAAAAATCAGGGGTAGCTTATTTTAGGTAGTAGCTTATTTTCGGACATATATAGTAAGCCGTAAGTGTTCTATGCTATAACACTGCTGTAACTGGTATTGTATGCTGTTATTGGTGCTGTATGCATAAAGTCGTTTCACTAAGGAAGTGCTGATTAGTGAGCATAGGGACATTTGAATTCGACTTACAGGATCAATGTTATCTGAGTATTTATATAGCGTAGTATTATATAATCAGAATTTTCGGGTCTAAGCAAACTTAAAAAAAAAAATTATTGTTGGCACTAGTAAAATAACTTTGTAGTAAGTGTCTCTTCAAGAAATCCAGTTGCATTACGCGAATAAAAGGTAGATTTATTAAGAATTGAAGTAATATTTACTATATAGTAAGACTATAGTAAGAGGTAATAAAAATATATTGTACTACTTAATTTATGAAGCTTAACGTTATTTTTCTTTTTTTTTTATTATTAGTATTATTTAAGTAATGAACTTATTTATTTTATTTGTAGGTTTTTGCAGACTGTTTTCGAAAGTTGTATATGTTCTTTAGAAAATGTTTGTTCAATAGAAACCGTTTTATATATACGATAAGTGTGTTATTTTATGGTGACCCTGTGATCTACCAATAAAAATCGATCATGTGATCACGTGATCGATTGTTCAAAACAATCGATCACATAATCACGTGATCGATTTTTATTGGTCGACTTATCACTTAATAAAATTTACTAAAAATAAATAATCCAAATTAAAATAACACAATTTTATTAATTTTTATAACATTACAATAAAACTACATATAAGAGAAAAAAAAACTATAAAAAAAACCAGAAAATCCACTGAATTTGCACCAAATCCAGAAACACCAAGTTTTAATAACTAAAAAAAAGATCAACAAAAAAAAAAAAAAAAAAAAAA
>QKWP01000696.1:0-28919 GCA_003550325.1 Gigaspora rosea
ATATCATTAAGAAGTATATAATATCACTAATTTATCATTATATATCAACGTAAAATAATAAAATATCGGCATAAATTTTGATTATAATTAGCAGTTTAACTACTCAGTATTATATCTTCATATAATGTAGTTGTTCATTAGAATATCAATTTATATCGTAAGCCGATATTTAGTTGTTATATCAACTTTAATAATATCAGCCTTTTTTGGTTTATATTTTAAAAAATTAATATGTCAACAAGTTATCGGATGGCAGATATTTATATGGTTATATTAATTAGCCAAATATCTTTTACCCGATTTTATAATGTTTGGTTTGTTACATATTGCCTATAATCTTCTTAATATCAGCCTATCATATTAAAAAATTTCGACCAGTGTATTGCTGTAGTAATCATCACTAGTGATCAATTTACCATTTAAAATTTAGGATTAGGTGAAACATCCTAATATTAAAAAGATTAAATTTTTATTTAATACAAATTGGTTGTTTGTTTATATTGTTTTATGCATTGTAGATCACTGGTGATGATTACCACTGACAATAAATAGTAATTTTATATATTATAATGCAAAACCTTAACGATCTTATGATTATGTGATTGTATTTTAATAATTTTGGGCTTGTTGGAATTGTCTTATTAAGACGAACATTTTGGTAGCAAAATTATCCAAAATGGACTAGTAGATCAATAGTTATTTAATATTATATATATTTATATAATATATATAATAATAGTCGTTATATTAACCAATCAGAATTGAGTTTAGATAATCACACTATACATGGATGGGGTGGCTATTAAGTAAAAAAATATTATATGATAAATGGAATGCCTTTAACAAATAGAATTAATTAACAAATTTATATTAAGAATGTAATAATATAGAGAAGTTGTTTAGTTGTTATTCCTCAGGCAACAGATATAGAGTTCAAATATTACTAAAGATGAATTGAATAATAGATCTGTGTTATGGTAACATTTGTTTATTAATTGGTTAAGTATATTACTTGTTGTTATAGTACTACCATTTTGAATAGGAGCATTGGTGAATTTGTATAATTTATATACTGACAAATCCAAGAAACTAAAGCAATTGAAACTATTTGGCAAGTCCTAAGCAGTAAGATAAAGAAGATTCTTCTATGGTGCTACAAAAGACTGAGTTCCTAACTAAAGACTAAAGAACTAAATAGAAAATACCTTATAGCAAGAGGGTACAAACCTGGTCACTAGAAACATACCAGAAAAAAGGGCCTATGTTTCAAAATTAGGTATCAAGGAAAGGGAGTCCAATAGGTATATAAAGCTGGCAAACAATTCTTCCTGGTTTGATAATTTGTAAGAGATTAGTATAAGGTTGGAAAAAAGATTGGATGTGAGTATTGGGAATCGAAATACCGGTAAACCTTGCAAGGGCAAATAAGACTTACTAGCTAATGAGAAGCTACTGAGAAGCTAAAGCATAGAGGCATGTATATATCAAGACCCAATAAAGCTCTGGGTACACCCATATAGGAGTCTTAGGATATTAAATGGATCTGGAACTACCAATATAGGCATAGCTGGTATAAGTGCAAGTAGTGTTACAAAAGTCAAGTTGGCTAAGCCTTATGATGCCATTTAACTATATTTAGTACTAGAAGCTTTAGCAAAATATTTCTGGATACCTTATTACCATAGTAAGGAGTACAGTTATTCGCATATTTTCAAATTCAGAATACTAAATCCTGGGGTTTCAAGTTGCAGAAAAATCAGCTAGTTGTAGCAGTATGCAGATTTGTAATACTTATCCAATATGGTAGAGGCAGCTGCATAGCTTGAGATACAAACTCCTGAAAAGTATGCCAGTAAAGGACTTTCTGAGTGTACCAATTTCAAAGCATAAAGTGCCTATCTGGAATTACATATACCAAAACAATACTAGGAAATATGAATAAAGTGGTGAATATGTGAATACTAATTGTTGGCTAGAAAAGGGATATACAAAACCAGGCTGACTATATAAATAGAAATGTGTAGGTTCTGATAGGTTTAGATTATAGATAAAATAGTCCAAGTTTTAGAACTTAGTAGATAGTATAAAGATTGTAAGCAATGATATTGTAACAATTAATATACATTTAATAAAGACCAGAGGCATGCCTTTTTTTAAAAAAAAACAAAAAAAACAAATTTATATTAATGTTAACAATTAGAATTTACCAGTATTAATTAATTATTGTATTTTTGTTATTATTTAATTTTTTACTAAAAAATTTATATAGCATATAAATGTTATAAAGCTTTAAGCAATCTATAAAAAATATATATATGTACAGATTATAAATTTTAAATCTAAAATTTGTATTGCTAGCATAAAAAATATTTATACTAGGAAAATGGAAACCATTTAAAGTCTGAAGGACATAAGCATCTGTTTTATTGTTTTGATTGTTTATTTATATTACACCTGATCTAGCCAATCAGAATTCAGAATCTGTTAACACATGGACATCAGGTGTACTATTGCTCTATCTGTGAGTGTCCTTTGGACAATTATATATAATATTTAGATCATAAAGGTTTAAAAAAATATTCTGACTATAGAAGTATAACTTAGAAATAAAAATATTTAATTAAACAGTTATATAATATGTTACAACAAAATTTTCTACATATAAAATTTATAAAAAAAAATATATAAAATTAGAATCCATGATGTTTTTTCTCTACATATTAACTTAAAATAAAATCAAATTTTCGGAGATATAGAACAAGGGAGAAGGAAAATATTGAACTTAAAAATCAAATTAAAATTTTGCTGATTTTGTACAAAACGAAAATATAACTTTGCCAAAAACAAATATTTAACAATTTTAAGATGATGAGTATTTGTAAAATCAACTTTATTTAGGCGACCAAAGTAGGTTTCCTTGTAAGAAAAATGGGTTAAATATTTGTTTTGGTGAAATTACATTAATTCATTTTTAGGCTTAATTTTTTTCTACTCTCCTTGTTCTATATTCTAAAAATTTTAACTTTAAGTTAATATGCAGGGAAAGAAGCATCATGGATTCAAAGCTTATAGTAATTTTATATTTTTTTTTTATAAATTTATATATAACAAAAAACTTAGTTATAAATAGTGTGACAAGTTAGTTGACTGTAGAGATATAATCTGTTATTCGTTTTCATTTATTTTTATATTAAAATCCATGGATATCTGCAAATTTTAATATGAAAACAGATGGAAACAGATAACGGCACATCTCTAGTTGACTGTTAATTATAGTAATCAGATTATAATATCTAAATTGTAATTTAGACTAAAGATTCAGATTTGTAATTTATAGTTATTGTAGCATACTGAAAATATATGAAATATTGTACTTCAGATCTGTTAGATAACTACTCTGAAATTCAAATTTCTCAATTGATTATTAACTTACATACTTGTTTATTCTTTTATATGATAAATTCTTCTAGCAATTATATTGATAAAGATATTTAACTCAATTTTTTTTCTTTGTTTAACAAAAAAAACTAATGTATTTTATTTATGATTTAAAAAAAATTCAAGAACTGATAATAAATTTATATAAAGTCAACTCTATAGTAGAATTAGTTATAATCTATTTATAATAACAACTATTTAAAAGAAATGTTTTTCCTATTAAAATCAAATATAAAACTAGTTTGTTTTTGAATAGCAAATTTAATGATGTATCATATTAATTCATGTTTATTGTGTAATTATTAGAACATGTTTAATACAATATTAAAGAATTTGTAGTAGAATTAGTAAATCAAATAATTATAATCCTTTTCTTTAATGTTATGTGCACAAATTAAATATAAAATAATAGTGACTAAATGCAGTACAAAGGAAAAGCCAACTTTATATTAATTAATATACCTGTATTTCAAACACTAGTGTACAATAGAAATTTTTATTTAATTAGCTAAAACAGGACCCCAGAAATCTCTCATATAGATCATAACTAGGTTTTGGCCAATTTTGATCTAATTTTGCCAAAAGTAACAAAACTATATTTGTTTAAATAACTTTTTATTCAAGTGATCAGAATTGAATGAAATTTTTTTGTTAGATGCTCATCACTAGAGCTTTATTTTAAAAAAAATTATTCAAATTGGATCACTAAATACTAAGATAATTGCCAAAATCTGTTTTTTGCTTTTTAAATTTCAGAGATTTTTGCTAAAATACATAATATATAATCTCTGTATTAAATATCTGGGTCCTGCTAAAACTAATAATAATTTATCTTATATATAAATAAAATTTTTGAAATACTTTCATTTTCTAAATCTAAAACTATTTTAAATATAAATGAATTAAATATATATTTTTAAAATTACCAATAATATTTGGTATCTAAACCTAAATTTAACTATAAAAATTTATATATATTTGATTAAAATATTAAATATATTTACATTATTTTAAATGTTTCAAAAAGTGAAATTGCTACAATATTTAAACAAAGTATAGTTTATTTAATTGGGAGTCCACTAATTTCTTTATCAGAAAACTTGAGTTACTTGATTTTATAAATAAAATTATATTTGTATTCCAATCAAAATTGTAGTCTTTTTATTGGTTTTCTCTCAATTGCAGCTTTTGAATAAAGCAAAAAAGCATTTTTTACTACTATATATATAAAACACATTATTATATAAAAGTTTTAATATATCAAAAAACTTATAACAAATTATTTTATATCTATAAATAAATCTTTATAATTTTGTACATTCTACAAAAAAAAATTAAGAATTATTAAAGAGAAGAAAATCTTTATAATTTTGTATATTCTATTAAAAAAAATTAAGATTTATTAAAGAGAAGAAAATTTGTTGATAACTATATTAGATAGATTTTAATTTGAGAAATTATTATCTTTAAATTGATAATGCTTTAACAAGATCTATAATTAAATTTTTATTCTTTTTATATTTATATTGACAATTTAGGTTTGGAAATAATTTTAACCACTTTATTTTCTGTAATATATTATTTGATAGTGATTATATATAGTTGCTGTTTGAATGTGCATAAAAAATCTACAATATTTTAAAATGCTAAACTAAAATTTTTCAAATTAGCAATATATTCAAATTTGTTATATACTAAACAGATAATTTTATAGCTACTTTGTGCATAATCAAGTTTTATCTATTTCTATTTTATGTACTAATATTATAGTCTATATCTTTTTGTCCTGAATAGTTTTATAATTATAAGTACTAAATTCAATATTTCTGTTATTTAAAAAACTTTGTTTAAATAGTTATTGATATAAAATAATTATGGTAACTTTTTTGTTTTTATAATATTTATTTCTAGTATAATTATAGCCAAAGGTGCTAACAAAAATATAAACTTTTTCTACCATTATAGTTATTAGTAATTGTCTAGTTATAATTTTTATTAAATTATTTTTTTGTTATTGTTACTAGCAGTATTACTAATAGATGTAGTTTTGGTTTTTTTTTTGAGCCTTTATTAAATATTATTGCAGCTGGATATATTCTTGGTTTGTTGTTAAACTAGCAAAAAATTATCAGTATTAATTTATAAAAATAACCCATAAACAATTAACTTACTAATTTATTATTTAATTTATTATCTAGTTTGTATTTTTATTTTTTTACTATTAGCTAATATTTGATAATTTTTGCTTATAATAGTTTAAATAGTTCAAACTCTACATATATGTGTATTAGTATTTTTATTTTTGTAATATGTCTATTTACTACTAAATTCGCTATTCTTCAATTTGCTTTTCAAAGTTAATAATTTCATAAATTCTAGTGCTTCTCTTAAAGTCTTGTTTTGTTATATTCTACATTTGTAATAAGTATTTGTACTATTATATATTTGAACTTTAAAAAATGATTGACAAATAAGGATCTGTATATAATTCAACAAGAATTCTTTTTCTTTTCTGGATCTGTATAATTCAACAAAAATTCTTTTTATTTTCTTGATAGGACATTTAAAACTATAAAAGATTTCTCCAAAAACTAAAAGACTACAAATAGAGAATAGTACACAAGAGCATGAGCATACTCTATTTAAGCCTATTTCTAATGCTAGCCCTTAGTTCTAAACCTAATTTATATTTAACTAACTAAATAATTATTAAACTTTATATATATATATATATTTATTAAATAATTATTTAAAATTATATATAATATTTTAGCATAAGTATGATTAATATAAACCTATCTAATATTGCTACCAAAACCTAGTACAGTATATTTATATATATATATGTATATATATAACAAGTATTTTAGAAGTGCCACTAGCGCCCTTTTCACTATGTTCCATTTATCTATTATGCTAAATTCTATACTAACTAACTATTATGCTATTCCCCATACTTTTTGCATATCTTATACTAATTACTATGTTACTAACTATCTTACTGATTTATTATGCTTTTACTATCATGCTACGTTTGTTATTATGCGAAACATTAGTATTGTATCAAAAAAAAGAAAAGATACTATTGTATTACTAATATCTCAAACTTTTATGCATGCCATACTAACTACTATCCTACTAACTATCTTGCAACATCCTGAACACTTTCTGAACTATCATGCTTCTACTATTATGCTATGTTGCAAAATATTAGTACTGTATTAAAAAAAATACTATTATACTACTAACTATCTTATTACGTTCCGAACTTTATACCTCTGCTATTGTATGTTTGTTATCGTGCTGTATCTGTTGTTCTAAAGAAAAAAAGAAACATTAGTACTGTACATTAAAAAAAATATATATATTACTATGTTACTAATGTCCTGAACTATCATACCTCTATTATCGTGCTATGTTCTGTTCTAAAGAAAAAACATTAGTACTGTATAAAAAAAAATACTATTGTGCTACTAACTATTTTGTTATGTTCTAAAGCATCATATTCCTACTATCATACTATATTAGTTATCGTGCGAAAAGTTAGTACTGTAATAAAAAAAATGCTACTATATTACTAACTATTTTGCTATGTCCCGATCTATTATATTTCTACTATAGTACATTCATTATTATGCTATATTTTAAAAAAAAAGAATATTAGTACAGTATATTTATATATAATATATATATATCACCATGCTACTAACGTCCCAAATTATTATGCTTTTACTATTATGCTACATTCTGTTATAGAATAGGTTTTTCATTAGTGAAATCTAGAACATTCTAAGAATATTTTAGTGTAGTATAATAGAAACACAGAACAATATAGAATGGTTCTTTATACCTTTATACCTTTATACCTTTATACCTTTATACCTTTATACCTTTATACCTTTATACCTTTATACTTTTATACTTTTATACTTTTATACTTTATTACTATACTTTTATACTTTTATACTTTTACACAAATATATTTCTAAAAAGATATATAAACCCTAGCTTTCTGACTTTCTACACATTAGCTTTTTAGCTTAGGCTCAGATTTTCCTTTTCCTCCTTTACATGCTTAAAAATAATTGTATCTCTTGAATATTATTATCTAAACAAATAAAATATATCTTTGCTCAATAAATAATACTCTTGTTAATTAATAAAAATAAACTGAACTGCTCTAGTGAAGTAATATTCCACTTTTATACTGCTTCATATCTTCTCTGACCCATATAAGATCCCTGTCGCTGTGTACTGTATTGCAAGTACTATATTTAAGGCAATAGTCATTTGTAACATTTTGGTGCCTTCTGGCAGAAACATTTAAAACAGCCAGAACACTAGGACCTCTCTTTCCTCATCTTTGCAAAGATATCTCTTTGGTTACCTCTCCTCTTCCTTTCCTCTTTTCAAATTAAGTAATTGTTTTGGTTTTCCTGTCGAATTGAAAAAGATTCGTTCAAAAGAGCATACTTGAAGCCTCTTGCATTTGTTGCACCAGTATTTTCCTGTCGAATTGAAAAAGATTCGTCTAGAAGGGCATACTTGAAGCCTCTGCTTTTGTAGCATCTCTTTTGTTTTAGTATTTTTAGTTAATTTTTAGTTAATTTTAGAATCAGATTAGAAACCTTCCACCTCTTAGTTAGTATAATGAACACTCCTCTATTTTCTGTACTTATAGTTAAAAATTAGGTTGTTAAACTTTTAGGCCTCTTTATGACTAGAGTAAATAGAGCCTACCAAATTTTATCTCCAACAAATTGAAGCACATGACGCTAACCATCCATCTGCTCTTGCTACTACCATTCTCCAACTTAGTCACTCAGATTTATCTTGTACTGTTTGCTATCTATCTTATAATTATCATTGACATTGCTGTTTTTGGAATCAGTACCAGGATACTTACTTTGCTAACCAATATTCACAAGTTACTATTTACACCTTTTTCATTTTAACTCATCCAAATAGCTATAATACTTGTAGAGCTGCTGCTTGTGATATTTTTTTAGCTGCCGATACCATAATTCTTATCTGGACCCTAAAGAGGTTATTGCTGATTTACTCCGACAATTCACTCAATAACTCTTGTCCCTACTCTACTAGCAGATTTTCCAGCAAATATCTTTGATCACTATATCGAAGGCCTTACTACTTCTACTCCTCTATTTGGCTGTATCATCAATACCCTTGATCACCTTTTTCCTATAATTCAAACCACTACTGACGATATTGAATTTAGTCTTACACCTACCTCTCGACATGTATGTACCCTACAACCAGAAGATTTAGATAACCAAGCAGGACCCTTCTATTCTACTCACTCTACTACTCTAGTACCCTATAACAAAAATACTACTTAAATGCCTTTTCCTTCTACACTTGCATTTCCAACCTCTCTTCTTAGTGAAATTCACCAAGATAATCCTCTTTCTACTCAGCATACTTCCACTCCAAATCAAGTTGCTCAATTCATACAAAATCTCAACCCTGCTACATATTTTCAACGTACACCCCAACCCACAACCACCTGTAGTTACTAAAGTCTACCCTAAAACCTGTTTTTCATTTGATATTACTTCTTTACGCACTCCTCCTCTACAACGCCAATGTCAAACTTTTATTCCTCAACTAGAAATTGTTCAGCTTCAAATAATTAGAGCCTATCCTGACCAAGGAATTGTAGAACCAGAAATTCACCAAGAAGAAATAAATTTAGCAAAAGAAAATTTAAAAGAAATAAATTTAGACAGAATTTTAAATGAACTAACAGATATACAAGAAGAAATAAATTATCAAGAAGAACCAGAAGAAGAAGAAGTACACTCAGAACCTGAATTAGAAGAAACTATAGAAAACAAAGAACCAGAAACAGAATTAAATATGGCAGACCAAACTTTACAAGATGCTGCACAAGCTATGACTGCTCTCGCCAATGCTCTTGAACGTGGTGGTGAAAAATCTCAATCAAAATTGATTTTTATCGTGGTGATGGAACTCAGGACCCTGTTACCTGGGTTGAAGAATTTGAACGAGCTGCTAAGGCTAACTATTGGAGCTCTGCTCGCCAATTGGAATTGGCTACTACTTATATGAAGAACAATGCCCAGGAATGGTTTTCCAGTCTTGCCAATGCCCCAACACATTTTCATCATAAATAGTATAACCAGAATGTTAATGGTGCTAATGTCTATAGCTTTATTCATCACTTCAATGAAATTCAGCATCACCAAGCAAAAGGCCGCTTGGCAAAAACAACTCTTTAAAATCAAACAAGGCCCAGATATTGTTGATACTTACGTTAGTCAATTCAAGCAACTAAAAGGACGTGTAGACCCTCTTAATGTTTTTCCAGCTTCAGTTATGATTCAGTTCTTTATTCAAGGATTATGACCTGAATACGCTATGAATGTTCAGGCTGCGGAACCTGCTAACTTGGCTGCTGCTATTACTAAAGCGTGTAAATAGAAAATGGACGAATGATGACCTCTGACTTTAATGCAAATGATAACATTAATCAAACTATTGACCAAATGACTAAGCAAATTGCTAAACTCAGTATTAATCTCGCTGAAAAACAAGCTGCTCCTCCTACTGTTACTTCTCCCTACTATACTGACTAGAGTAAGAACTGACCCCAACCCAATGCTGGAAATGCCACATGTTATTATTGTGGACAAAAAGAACATTTTATCTAAAATTGTCATACTCGATATAGTACCAGGACAATAGAAAGATCTATCAGGAAAACCAATCCTGAGGCAGAAGCAGTAATTACTCTTCTAGGAATAACTGATCTTATCATAGATTCTGATTCAGAAATAAAAGCCAATCGCGAGATAGAAATTACAATCGTTCTGGATATGACCGATCCAGAAGTCGAAGTCAGTTTATAATAGATGCAGAAATAACTAAAGCCATTGCTCCTCTAATTGATCCTGATCTTGCAATTAATCATCTACCCCTATTCTCGAGATGTTTATACTCTTGATACTGCCAATGATTATATCTACAAAGAATTTGATGCTTTCTTGGCTAATGAAACTATTATAATTGCTCTCTCTAATTATTTGATTGAAGAATCCAAAACCCCTCAAACCCAGACATCTACCTATACCACTCCTGTCAAATGCAACATTAAACTGAATGGAAAGCCTTATTATGCTACAATTGATAGTAGTGCTGCTATCAGTATGATTCCTAGCCAAGTTGTAAAAGAACTTGGATTGAAAATAGAAGCACCTTCTTCTAGCCTTATTGCCTCAGCCACTGGACCCTCTGTTCGACCCCTAGGCATAATTAAAAACTTACCTATTGAAATTGAAGGAACCTTTATTTCTTTGAATGTTGAAGTAATGATTGCTACCTCTTACTCATTACTTTTAGGAAATGACTAGTCACAAAAAGTAGTTGCTATCTACAGTTGAAAAATAAGGCCTATACTCTTAGATAAAATAAAAAGAAAATTCATATACCTACCACCTATGAACATGATCAACCTTTACCTGCCCAACCTACTATTACTAATGAAAAGGAATTAGAAAAGTTTGAACAAGAGTATCTTCATCCAAAAGAAGCCTATGTGGTAGAAATAGAACCTGATAATTGGACAACCGTCACTCACAGATCCAGACATAGTGCCTTTTTCACTAAACAGAAATGTGAACACTGCTACTCTTACAACTATCTTTATACCGACTGTCCTAACAATGAATGCTATCATTGTTGTTATAATAGGCACCTAGCTGCACATTGCCTGAACAGGCCCAAACGAAATGTTTGCAAAACCTGCTCTCAAACTGGACACCTATATAAGAACTGTTCTGATAACTTATGTTATCAATATAAACAGTATGGACACATCAGTGCTAACTGACCCCAAATGATCCAGATTTTGGAAAACAATAATATCAATATAGTTGTCAACTTCAAGAAGTAAATACCAAACGCTTACTTCATCATTCCCCTTTTAGAATTAACCATTGCTATAAATGCAAGGTATTCAATAGACCAAAAGATATTAGACCCTTGGAGCAAACTTTAGTTTGCAAGAGATATTGGATAGATTTTCATCAAGCCTTGGACCAAGATGATCCTAGAAGTATTGAATTCTTCACCAATGGTGAAGGCTGAAAAACACTACCGAAATGTAAGCTCTGTAGAAAGCAAGGTATTAGATCGAAAATGATTAAACTTGATTCTATCTGAGAGGATACCCAATTCTGCAACCTCGAATGCTTATATACTTATAAAGCTGCCCAAGATGTGGAATGGAATATTAACTATAACTTATGGACTCGAGTGTGCTATTATACTAGTCCACCAGAAATGCAGGACATGCATATGACCTTAACCAAAGTAGAATTTATCGTCTTGCCCAGATACAGGTTGAAGAAAATGATGAAGACCTCCACATGCTCTAGAACCCCAAGTTACTGACCGATCCAACCAAAACTATACATATGATAAAGTCAATATCATTATGAGAGCATCCCAAATACAATTGAGTGAAACGGAAGAAGTAACCTTACAAAGAATCTTAGCTAAATCTTTCGATACCAGTCATCTAGACTTTGACCAAAGGAAAGCTATAGAAAATTTACAAAGAAATTTCCAAGGAACTGTTGGACTCTGTAAGGAATATATTATAGTTAAAAAGAACACTGAGTTAAAACAATTCAACTCTTATTGTGAGGAATGTCATAAATCACTTCACCCTCCACCAGATCCAGAAATTCTACCTCCTCCAATCTCTCCTATACCAGAATTACCTATTGTTGCTCTCATAAAAACTGCGTTGACAATTTTAGAACCCATAGACCTAGTCTCTCTCCTTCAGGAACAGATTAAACAGCAGGCCCAAATCATTGCTCTGCTACAGGAACAAGCTCAAACTTTTGAACACCAGGACTAGTTCATAAAGGAATTACAAGCCCATGTTAATTATTTCGAAACCTTCCATCATCGACTAAGGGATTATATAATAAATTCTCCTTCTCTGCTACTCCTGTGAACAATCTTAATAATGGTGATACTCAAAATTTTTGAGTCATCCTGAGCAAGATCAAAACCACTCGAAGATACAGACCATTTTAGACCCAGAATTATTCAAGAAATTTACATATGACTCAGGAAATAAAACCAAAAGTAGAACTCTTAACTACTTACCAAAAAGCCCAATTTCGACAACTGCTTCTTGAACTTGCAGATCTTTTTGCAAAAAATATGACCCAACTAGGTAGAACTGATCTAGTAATCTATAGAATCTTTACTGACAATGTACCTCTGTTAGCTCTTGCCTTTATATAGTGCCTCTTACTGAACAAACCTTCATTAATGAAGAGGTACAATGAATGTTAGATAACAAGTTAATAAAAGAGTCTTCTAGCTCTTGGGCCTCTTCTGTTATATTGGTAACAAAGAAAAATAGAAAGAAAAGATTTTGTGTAGATTATAGAAAACTAAATGCTGTTATCAAAAAGGACCAATACCCTGCTCCGAATAGATAAGATGCTTGACTCACTTGCTAAAGCTACCTATTTTTCTACTCTTGACCTCATGAGTAGATACTGACAAATAAAAGTATATCTAGAAGATAGAGAGAAAACTGCTTTTATCACCAAATATGGAACCTATGTTCAATATTATGCTGTTTGAACTGTGTAATACACCTGCTACCTTCCAACACCTTATGAATAAAGTCTACCAAGGCATAGCTTATAAATATGTAAAAGTATACCTGGATGATACCAATGTCTTCTCACGAACATTTGATAACCATATTAAGCATCTAAGAGAGTATTTACCAGGATACGTAAAGCCGAATTGAAGTTAAATATTGAGATATGTAATTTTTGAATGAAGAGCCTACCCTTCTTAGGACATATAATAGAAGAAAAAGGAATCTCCCTAGACCCAAACAAAATAATTGCTGTTCAGCAACTCAAGCCTCCAAAAAGTGTTACCCAGCTACGCTCATACTTAGGCCTTGCGGAATACTACTAGTGGTTCATAAAACACTTTTCCTCTATTGCTTTTCCCCTCACCAATTGTTACATAAGGACAATACTTATGAATAGAATGACCAATGTCAAAAGGCTTTTGATAAACTGATATCGGTTGTCTACTGCCCCTGTCCTTATCTACCATGACTATAAACAAGAATTTATTCTAGCCACCAATGCCTCCTATACTAGATTCGGTACACTTTGAGCCAGATATCTGAGTATAAAAAGGAACACCCCATTGTTATGTATTATAAAATATCTGAACGATATAACTGGGACCAATTGTATAAGAAAGTTCAAAATTATGTTTGCTCATATGAAGTCTGTCAAAAATGAGGCAAAAGTAAAAGAAAAGAACCTCTCCACCCTATCCAAGTTGGAAAAGCCTTTGGGGCCTCGACTAATAACTGCTTGCAACAATTACTACATTATTGTTGCAACTGATTATCTTACTCGCTGGCCTGAAGCTAAAGCTGTACCGGATGCAGGTGCAGAAACTCTAGCAAAATTCATTTTTAAAGAAATTGTTTGCAGACATGGAGTCCCAAAGATTATTCTTTCTGATAATAGAAAGAATTTCACTAGTGAAGTTATTAGAATATTGTATGAAAAGTTTTTAATAAAATACAAGATTAAATAGAAAACTTTGCAATTCTTTTGCAAAAGTCACAGAAAATATTGAAGATTGGGACCTGAACATATCTGCTGTACTGTTTGCATATAGGACCAAGAAACATGCAACCACTGGAAATACCCTTTCCACTTATTGTATGGTAGACAAGCTATCCTACCCATTGAAACTGTTATTCCTATAGACCCAGTTGACTCAGATGAAGAAATATCTTTAGAAAACAGTATATTACAAAGAGCCTTTGAATTAATAGAAGAATTACCATACCAACATAATACTGCCAGAGAGAATACCATTAATTCCCAAAAGAAACAGAAAGTTAGATTTGACTCAAGAATACAAAAAGAAGAATTAGAAATTGGAGACAAAGTTTGGGTACAAAGAAAAGACATTGAAGCCTCTCGCTCTGCAAAATTTGAAGAGAAAAGAATAGAACCATTTATTATTAAGGAAAAATTAAATACTGGCGCCTATAAATTGTGTACAATGGCAGTATTACAATAGTGATCGTCTTGTTAAGTACTACGAGAAACAAGATTGGCAACCTATGATTGTTATTTAGAATTTCCAGAGAGAAATTCTTAAAAATGGATAGAAACACAGTGTTACCCTTGATCTTCCCTTAATTTATTGTGTATGGCGAACATTTTTTTTTAGAATTAAAATTTACCCCACTTATAACTTAAAATAGAAATTTTGTTAAACTTTTTGAAAACACAAATATCAGATTTTTGAATTCGTAGAACGTTTGCTACTAAGTAAAGTCAAACAATATTGCTCTGTTTGAGCTGAAATTTTGACTATATACTTAACAGAAGATTCCGCATCTTTTCTACTAAGCTTATCTTAGTACGAAAACGTCGCCAGAACGCGCAAATCGACTTGACGGCATTTTTGATTTACAAGAAGAATTTTTGGTCATGTGATCATCGTTACGAATTTTTGAGTCACATGATTAATGCTGCGAAATAATCACACAGCCCTATTCATTAATTTAGCATGTGCAACAATATTTTTTTATTAGATTAGCCACCTTTATTCTACAATAAAATTTCTAAAAACATTTCTCTTTTTTCTTTTTCTCTTAATAACAAACCTTTAGTCTCTAAAATGGAAACTGTTACCCTTCAACCTCAAACTCTAATTAGTCTACCTGCATTAGTTTACAGTTGGAACCAAGATCCTTTGGCTGCTAATAATAGCCTTGTTATTACAAGAAATCAAATTACAGTAATGGATAGAACTACTATTTTACTCCCTTTCCAGTTCCCTACAAAAGATTCAGACTCTTTGCAAAATGACCCCCTCAATAACTATACCGAAACAACTATCGAATTACCCCTAAGTGAGGAATTAACTCTATCGTATGAAGCTATTGAACCAGAAAACATTAAAGAACATAACCCTGAATAGAATTTGAAGACCCAGAAGCTCCTACTTCTAAAACAAAAATTAAATTTGCTAAAATTATTAGTGACCTAACTGAAAAAAAACACAACACTCCCCTTCGTGCAGACCCTCTCCTAACGTATACTTGGAAAGATCAAGTTAATGAAATAATCCAGTGCTTAAACTAAGAAACACAAGAAAACCAAAAAGAAAAACAAGTTTGAACCCTTAAAGCATGTTATTATCTAGAAAGACTTCAAGAAGAATTTCAAAATGATCCTATGGTCTCTAAAGAAATTAGAGAACAGATTAAATCTTCTCTAGGATTATACAAACAAATAAGATATGGAAAGGCGCTAAGCAGACCTATCAAGTTTTTAAATACCAGGACCTTGTAAAACTATCAGGCACAACATATTTCCATTAGTAGCCTGAATGAATTATCAGTAGATGAATTTGATAAATTAATAGAGATATGAACTCATGGAGTTTGTTCTTAAAGGGAACGGAAATATTATAAAATAGGTTGTCATTAGTGAAAATCTAGAACCTTCTGAGAATATTTTAGCATAACATAATAGAGACACAGAACAATATAGAATGGTTCTTTATACCTTTATACCTTTATACCTTTATACCTTTATACCTTTATACCTTTATACCTTTATACCTTTATACCTTTATACCTTTATACTTTTATACCTTTATACCTATCTTTATACCTTTATACTTTTATACTTTTATACTTTTATACTTTTATACTTTTATACTTTTATACTTTTATACTTTATTACTATACTTTTATACTTTTACACGGATATATTTCTAAAAAGATATATAAACCCTAGCTTTCTGACCTTCTACATATTAGCTTTTTAGCTTAAACTCAGATTTCCCTTCTCTTTCCTTACACACTTAAAAATAATTGTATCTCTTGAATATTATTATCTAAATAAATAAAATATATCTTTGCTCAATAAATAATACTCTTGTTAATTAATAAAAATAAACTGAACTGCTCTAGTGAAGTAATATTCCACTTCTACACTGCTTCATATCTTCTCTGACCCTTATAAGATTCCTGTTGCTGTGTGCTGTGTTGCATGTACTATATTGAAGGCAATAGTTGCTTGTAACAATTCACACTACATTTTGTTCTAAAAAAAAGAAATTTAGTACTGTATATATAAAACAAAACTAATGTACTACTAACTATCTTGCTACGTCTCGAACTATCATGCTTTTACTATTGTATATTTATTATTGCGCTATGTTCTGTTCTAAAGAAAAAAAGAAATATTAGTACTATATATATATATATATATAAAGAAAAATATTACTGTGCTACTAAACTAACATGCTTTTATTATCATGCTATGTTCATTATTGTGCTATGTTTCATTCTAAAGAAAAAAGAAATGTTAATATTGTGTATAAAAAAAATGCGACTGTATTACTATTTTGCTATGTCCCAAACTATCATGCTTGCTACGTTTGTTATCACGCGAAAAGTTAGTATTGTATTAAAAAAAAATAATATAAAATAAAACAAAAAATACTACTGTATTACTAACTATCTTGCTAGTCCCAAACTATTATGCTTTTACTATTATTCGTTTGTTATCCGTATCTCAGTTAATCTAATTTCAAAGATACAAAGTGCACATAAGATCGAAAGCAATTTTCTAAATCCGAAAGATACAAAGTGTATGTAAAGAACTAAAGTCGATTTTTAAAAAATAATCAAGACAACTGATTATTAATTCACAGTAATAGACAAATTACAAATCTATTACAACATTATACATTAATATGCAAATGATCAAATATCGCAATAATTACAGAATTAAAAAGAACTGATCATCATTTTTAATCGAATTGTTTTCCCTATGCCCTGATCATGTTTTCTAGTTACGACCAATCAAGAAGTTAAGCCCATGAACACAAAATTAAAATAATATATATACATAACTATATAAAAGTTAAATATATATAAGGGCCATTAACGCTAACATTTATTTAATATAATTATTGCGAATTTTGACATATGATCATGACCATTTATTATTCGCACATAAAAATGATTGGCAAAAATGTATCCGATTCACATGAATGGAATGATTGGTAAAAATGTACAAGACACTCGTGACAAGATGAAAATTTTATTATAAGAGAATTGCTGCTTAAAATTTAATTTACATTTAAATATTTATTTTGACAAGTATGAACAGTATAAAAAACCAACAACTAACCATAGAACATAGCATATAATTGTACATATCCTATGTATACTCTATATTTAATATATTGATTATTTTTAAAAACTGTCAAATAACCTAAATTAGAAAATTTTTAAAAAAAACTAATTGTAAATGTTGTTGTTTGAATTGTTATTTTCAATTTTTTTTTTTTTTTTTTAAAAAAACTTAACACTTATTAGCAAGGTACAAATTACCTTGTTGATTTCTGAATTACCTTAATATATAAAAGTATAGTTTCAAAATTACAATTCATATCAATTTATTTAAAGTCATGTGTAATATATAATGATTATGGACTTATATCGACAGTTACATAATCACAAATTTAAAAACCAAGAGATGTGATCATATTTGTGAACATATCAACATATGTGTATTGCCAGTTGATATATAAAGTCACCGTATTAACTACTTATAGTTTAATTTATGAAAAGCATTGCACGCATGTTTCTTATATTGGAATAGTCCGGTCTGATATACCGGAGTTGAATAAAGCAGGCTTATCGTCAATATAAACCTGTTGATATAGATATCTATGAAACTGACTGGATTACTTTGGGAGGGAGGGTTGAGTTGCGAATTGTGGTCTGTCGAAGCAATTGTTGCACAAGGTCCACCTGCATTTCCCACAGATTTATCGTCATTACCGCCATTTATCAAGTTAGTGATTACTATTTGTGGAAAGACATTTGAATCATACTCCCCTCCTTGATTATCCGGACCGGACTTGTTCCAGTTGATGGTTCTACGATGCGTATCAACATGCTTAGCATCTTTTCGATCTGTTGACTTTATGTCAACTCGAATTAGCTTGATGATGACCCTAACGATTTGCCCATTCCTAGTAATGGGATTATCACAAGATTATCAATGAGTTACCAGATTTTGAAAATTCTTTAAATTATAGAATTCATTTATTTATTCGATTTATTTTATTTATTTATTCGACTTTTAGTCTGTAAATAAAGTATATAGGAGCTTCAAGTCACCTTCAATAAAAATATCATATTTTAGTAACGATTCAGTAAAATCCTCATTTATAAGTGCTTCGCCACACTAATCACCTGATACATAAAATTCGTATAAGAATTAGTGGTCAATTCCGTGACCTTTAATTAGAGCTTCGTGAATAATATAAAGCTCTATTTGACCTTAATTGATTATCTGGCTTATTTGGTAAGTTATCATTGATTAACTTTATTAAGAAATTTATCGTTATATTTTGTATAAATTAATGAATTTTAAAGTAGTTAAAAATTTATTTTTAAAAATTACTCGAAAAAATCTTCCACACCTCTTTTGTAGCCTACCGCTATTACAGTATTAAGGTCTAGTGTAATTTTTGTAATAGTTTAGTGTTATTAGTAGTTAATTGGTATTACTTAGACCCCTATATCACAATATTTTCTGATTTTGTGGCAGTTCTGCTTTTATTATAAGTACGTACAGTACGTAATTCCTATACAAATTGCTTGTGTAACAAACAATAATATAATTCTCTGTTTTCAGTCATTGTATATACGTCGTACATTGTTCAATTCGAATAAACAAGAAATATCATGTTAAATGAAAGCTTGCAAAACATTTACAATAACCCATCTACAAAAAACTCTATTAATGATGATAAAGATCAAAATGTTAGCTCATGATTCACAAGATTTTCTAAAAAAGTTATCAAAGAATTATGTTATTTATATAAAAAAGAAATTATGAAAGGAAATTATAATTGCTCAATTATGTTTTCAATAGATCAGTACATGATAAATAAGCAACAAAAACCAGAAGAAATAATTAATTTATGTTTAAAGAACAAATCAGAACCTATTATTCAAACCAATTCATTCAACATATGACTATGGAAAATGGATTAATAATAATAATCATTTAGCGTTTATTCACTATCAAAAATCAGCCGAATTGGGAAATTTTAATGGAATGTATGATCTTGGCTTTTGTTATCAACATGGAATTGGAGTTAAAAAAGACGATTATAAAGCATTTATTCATTATCGAAAATCAGCAGATATGGAGGATCCATATGGAATTGAATTGCTTGGTGATTGTTATCGAGATGGAATTGGGGTTAAAAAGATATCAATAAAGCATTATTTTATTATCAAAATTAGTCGAAATGGGTCATGTTTTAGGAATGAATGATCTTGGAGATTGTTACCAAAATGGAATTGGAGTTTGAAAAGGATTTACATAAGGCATTCATTTATTACCAAAAAGCTGCTGATATGGGAAATTCTTTAGGAATATGCAATCTTGGACATTGTTATGAAAATGGAATTGGAGTTGAAAAGGACGAACATAAGGCATTCGTTAATTATCAAATATCGGCTGATATGGGTGATGCATTCGGAATGAATTTAGTTGGTTACTGTTATCAAAATGGAATTGGAGTTGAAAATGATGAACTTACAGCATTTATTTATTTTCAAAAATCTGCTGATTTGAATATTTCTAATGGAATGATCGATCTTGGAAATTGTTATCAAAATGGTATTGGAATTGAAAAGGATGGGCATAAGGCATTCATTTATTATCAAAAATCTGCTGATCCTGATGGAATATATAAAGTAGGTTATTGTTATCTTTATGGAATTGGAGTTGAAAAGGATGAATATAAAGCATTTATTCATTATCAAAAACACGCTAATATGGTGATAATGAATAATTGTCTATCAAAATTGTATTTAAGTTGAAATTTATGGATGTAATGAAAATCTTTTTTTGTCAACAATCTGCAAAATAAACGATCCATTTGGATATAGTTATTTATATGGAATTCATCGAAATTGACTTGATAATTTTGAAAAATGGACTTTCTTGAATAGTGTTATAGAAATGTAATTGAAGCCACTAATAACCCAAGAAAGCCAGTTTTTGATATCACAATAATGACATTTTTTTATAATTCTTGTATAATTACATTTATTATAATGTGTATGTTTAATAATAATAGTTGGGATAAGTTATGTACATACGTACGTTGTAACGGGTTAACATGACTTGGCCGCAAGAGAAATGTGACTCAAAGTTATGAGATCTGGGACCTTAATGTGCATTTATTGACAAAAATGAAGGCATTAACAATACTAATTCGAATTTGACTCGAAGCGAAGCTCCATTTGAAGAATAATATTAAGACGCCTCTGAGATTCAAATAGTGGAATCTAAAGTAATAGTCATGCAAACGAGTATGAATTACTCATCGTTAGTCATAGAATTCCCTTTCGATACTATGCCTAATGTAATCAGAATATATATAAACCCTTCGATTTCATGAAACTTGAAAGATAGGTATAGAGAGCCAAGTAAAGAAATCAGATTAATAAAGACTTCTAACGATGGTACAAAGAGTTCGTTCGAGTTGCCTTTGTTTTATCGTTTTTTAATTTTGGTTGCATTCTAATTTAAGCAAAACATAGTATGTATAGCGATAATCGAGAACTATTTAAAAATGTAGATATTAAAATGATATCCTGATTTAAATTTGTAATTTCTCAAAATTTTTCGTACATACGTACGTACGTTTACTTTATCATCAGGAGTTGCCGTTATGCCGAACTTTAATTTGCTGAAATTATAATACCGTATCATGCAGTGCATGTAATATACGCACTTTGTTTATATATTTTCGAATTGTTTTTTTTTGCCAAGATTAGTACACACAAAAAAAAAGTTATGGCAAACATACCATAAGAATAGTTCGAAAAAGCTATTTCCGATGGACACATTAATTGCATCAAATCTATATAATAAGTTGCAGTTTTCGGTGGGCATTCTGATTGTACAAGAATGGAGGGAGATGAAAATTTTGGAGAGAAGTCGAGTGTTAAATAACTTTCTCTATGATAAAAGGTAATAGGTGTAAAGATATAGCGATAAGGTTTGCTTCAATTTCTTTTTACTCATTGCAATGTGTGAATTTATTATCATGATCAGGTTAGGGTTTAACAGTTATAAAAAATAATAAAGTATGTTTAGCTTTCATTAACGTATTGATTTTTTTTTTAAAATAAAAAATGGTGCATTTAATTTTTATTCTTACATTTGATGATGGCGAATAGCAGTATAGTAATTTGGTTCACCTGACAAATGATTGGTTGATACATGCTGCGAAACAGCACTCGTTCATTCGTATTCGTTAGGTAGAACCAAATTACCATTATACACCAAATTTTTTCGCAATAATATATATTTATAAAAATAAATTTTTTACAATTGCTGACTCACAAATGACGAATGTCAATTCCGAATTACTTCAGTTCATAGTTCAAATATAATAACTAAATATACATAATACTAATGTCATCTTCGTATTACCTTTAAAGTATACTACGTATCTTTGTACCTAACGTTTTCGCGTCATCCAACCATTATCAATATGCATGCACAAAAGTGATTAATATGCATAAATGATATAATTATATGAAAATTTCTAGATATTTATATGGAATATGGAATGAAAAAAAAATCCAACAAAATTTTTTTGGAATTTAATAAGATACAAAATTGCATGTAAATTACATCGTAAGTTACATCAATTTTTGAAATTTTTGTGTAAGTTTTACAACTCTAGTTTATAAAATTCATAAATTTCATCTTCTGAAAAATTAGTTATAAAGGTAATGAGTGTAATTTCATGATAAAATAAAAAGTTTGTAAAAATTATGCATACCTTCAAGAAGATTAACAAGAATAGATTCATATTCCACTAATTCAACATGCCCTTCTAAATCACTTTGGATTTCTTCCCAATAATTATCGTTAAGAGCGCTATAGCGACTAAATCTCTCCTTGGACGTTCCTGAACGACTGTACTCCAAACATCCGATATTTACACAATTCAAGGTCTTTTTTCGTTCACAAAACCTAATTAATGCATCGATAAAATCACTGTTATGATATTCAATAGAAATCAACAAATTTTTTAAAGGTGCATCACAATGATCAAGCAAAATGTCGACGTGCGAGCCTTCCCAGATATTACTTAAATCAAGATATTGTAGTGTTGACGGCAATATTTCAGCAAAGTTCTTAATATATGTCTTCATAATTTCTTCCGATTCATCACTCAACCAACATAATGAAAGAAATTGAAGTTTTTGTAAACATTTAATTAGATTCAAAAATTGATCAGAAAGTTTGAAACTTTAAATATAAAGATAAGTAATGTTTTGGCAAAAATTAATAAGTATTTCTAGTAATAATGATTGTGAATAAATTTCATTTTCACCCGAATCAAGTTTAAATTGTTGTAATAATTGACCAGAGTTTTCTAAAATTTGGATTATATTTGCAGCTTCAATAGATTCATAAGAACATATTTCTAAAGTACTGATTTTACAAAGATCAGTATTTACTAATTTTAATATTTTTTGTTCATCGCTACATACGATGCTAATAACTTCTAAATTTTCAAATTTCCATAACACCTCAAATTCTGTACTAAATTCGCAAAGAGCTATTTGAATTCCTTTTAATGCTCTATTTTGATTTTCCAATGCAGAAATAACATCATCAAATTCGGGGATGATCTTTTTTTCACTTCCATGAAATTTAAACCATTCAAGATGTTTTTGTGACTTGATAATGCTTATAAATGCGTGAAATAGTTGTGTATCATAAATATTAAAAATTCTAATCTTCAATTCAGAAAGATTTGTAGCATTACTCGGCAAAATTTTCAACAACTTAATAACATTTTCAACGTTATATTCACTTGATTCACTCACAAATAAATCTTGAAGTTGCGAGAAAAAGTATGTATTTCTTTCTAATAAATAAGAGATCTCTGAATTGACTTTAAATATATCAGAATCATTTAAAAACAATGTAGACAAAGTGGCACCGCTTTTGATCAATATTTTAAACAATAAATTTGTTATATCGTATTTTAATTTATTCTTTGCATTTTTTTCTATATTGGATAATTGGAAATCGATCCATTGTTCAACTCTATAGCCAAAATGAGACAAGTCAAGTACCTTTAAAAATCTAGCATAATGAAATAGAGTATTGGGAAAATTAGGAATTATTCCATATTCTTTTAAAATTAATTTTCCATCGTCATCAAGGGATGAAAAGTATCCTGATATTATTGCTTGATTTTCCATAAATGAAAATGGATCTCGCCAAAGAATTGGAATTGACATTTTACACCAATGACGGTTCACAAGTGCGCATGAGTGTAAGGAACGAAATTCGGTTTTTAAATTCATAAGAATTCTATCCATTAATTCGGGCATATCGCCCATAAGTATTTTTGATGCCATGGGAAAAAATAACGATATACGATACGTAACGTGGCTTTATTTCACAATTTTAGTATTCAAATTGTATTACGTTACACATTGTCATAAGAAGTAAAATTTTGGAAACAATATACGTAACATATATAACTGATTATTAGTAACACAATCTAGAATCTTACAGGTTTTTTCTTAATAATATAATGCACACGACGTTATTTTGAAAATCGGTGCTATTTGAGAAAATTCTTTGCCTGGATCGTAAACAAGTTATAACTGTATTTTTGATTTTAAGTTACGTATGCGCTGATTTTTGATATTTCCCGATCGATTATGATTAAATGTTATTTATTTGAATGATAATCACATATCAAGATCAGTAAGACAAAATGTACACAATGATCGATTTATTGTTACAGCTGTTTTCATTATTTTTGGGACATCTGGTAAAAAATTGACCGAATGATTGTTTGGCCGATTCGATAAGTTAATGATTTCGGTGTGATCCATATAAAATAATTAATAAAAGCTATTTTTGTATGATAATAATCATTTTACGACAATAATGTGAGTGTGCTTAGTTTGTACGAAAATTTATCGAAAAAACTGTTCATGTCAACCAATAAACCTTAACAATAAATGTAAAAAAGGAATAAATATAAATTAGACTTTTATAACAAAATATATTACTCGAACAGGTGCCGCTATTAAAAAAGTTAAATATGGTCATGAATTTGTCGACTGGTTTAAAAATGAATCTCGGGTTAGGATTCCAAATAACCAAGATATTATTAATATTTGTCGAGAATGCATGAAGAATTATGATAAACGAGGAAATCAAAGTAAAAAGTTTTATATGTTTATTTTCGTCTTCTACAAGACACGAAAAAAAATTTTATATGTTTATTTTCGTCTTCTACAAGACACGAAAATAATTAGAAATGAATAAATGCTTTCGAAAATGGATCTTGCCAAAGAATAAGAATCAAAAACTAGTTTAATTTTTTAAAACCGAAATTTTCATCTTCGACAAGAAACGAAAAATAATTAAGAATAAATAAATGCCTTCGTTTGAACGAAAATTGATCTTGTTAAAGAATAGGAATTGAAGTTTTAAAACAATTTTAAAAAAAAAACTAACTTTCGTCGAAAAATAATTAGAAATGAATGAAATGGATCTTGCCAAAGAATAGGAATTGAAATTTTGCAAATTTTTTTTAAACCGAATTTCGTCGAAAAATAATTAGAATGAATAAAGGCTTGTTTGAACGAAAATGGATCTTGCCAAAGAATAAGAACTGAAATTTTTTAAAAAAAATTTTCGTCGAAAAATAATTAGAAATGAATAAAAGCTTGCCAAAGAATAGGAATTAAAATTTATACAATTTTTAAAACCGAATTTTTGTTGAAAAATAATTAAAAATGAATAAAGACTTTGCTCGAGCAAAAATAGATCGTGCCAAAGAATAGGAATTGAAATTTTACGACTTACAAGTACATGTCAATATTTAGTCTTTTTATAATATATTAGTCACCTTATCTTATTAAATTACGTATTTGATATATCTGTTATTGAATCTTATTATTCCGAAATCTATAACTTATCGAATCGGCCAAACAATCATTCGGTCAATTTTTCACCAGATGTCCCAAAAATAATGAAAACAGCTGTAATTTAATTAGTGAAAAGGTATCCGGTTAGACGCGAGTTCCAATATGTAGTGATGCAAATTACCGGCTCCGCTCTGGCTATAACAGAGCCGAGCCGTATTTTAGCTGAGCCATTTTTAGCTGAGCCATTTTTTAGCTGTAAAATTTTTTAGCTAACCGTTCAAGAGCCGACGGCTCTAAATTGTATTGTTATTGTTATACAGTATTTCTATAATTGAATTTAATTTAGCGTTAATATATGTAAAGATATTTCAGAAATTAATAGTTTGCGAATGTGCAAAAAAACATCAATAGAATAAAAGCATATTATTTAAAACAAAATATTTTTTTTTAAAAAAAAAAAATCTTTTAAATCCCATTTTTTTAAGGAAAAAAGAACCTTAAAAAAAAAAAACTTTTTTAAACAAATTGGTTAAAAATTAAATAAAATAAAAATCAGATTTTTAAAAAATATTAGTTTCAAACTTAATGCTGTGTTACAACCATGAATCAGTACAAATAAGAGCGTTTCTCAGAAAGGTGTACACGTTGCAAAGTGTCTGGTGAGTTGCAAGAAAGAACGTTAAGATCTATTATGAAGTACCAAAATCTTTATAACAAATAGTTTACAAAATATTACAATTATGAATATGAAAATTTATTATAAATATGAAAGTTCCGAAAGTTTATAATATTAACTGTTAATTAGTTATAGTTACGGCGTATTATATTAATCATGTATCTGCTCACAACACAAGCTGAGCCGTTAGTTAGCCGAACTGTTAAATAGCTCAGCTAAGCCGATCGGCTTACGGATTTGCAGCAAAGTTGGCGCCGAAACCCTTTTGTGTCAAATCTGAAGTTTCGAGTTTCGGATTATAGCTTCCGAAATCTTATCCGAAACTCGAAACCTCACCCGAAACCCGAAACCTCATTCGAAACCCGAAACCTTACCTGAATACCAAAAACTACCCAAACCTCCATATACATTGATTGCATTAATGTATTACTGTATATATCTCTTTCAATTATACATCAAATGCACTGATGTATGCTATAAATCTCTTCAATATACATCAATCGCACTGATGTATGTTATATATCTGTAAAATTTGAATATCCAGCGTTATTTGGGCTGGAATGCATCCAACAATTTATTGCTTGCGTGCAGTCCTTTTTGTTGTTATGATTCCGGAGTTTATATTCTGAACATCAAGGTTGCTTTTGCAAGCATCAATTTTTTTTTTACTTACTGCGTAAAAACTGGATACAATATCTATTAAATAATAAGTAATAGTACGTCCATATCTACTAATGATCGAATTGATAAGTTACCGCAGAATTAAATAAATTGTTGATATCAAAAGATATCAAATACTTATCGATTCTTCATTTACAATTTTTTCTCATTCTCTTCTAGTCTTAACGCAACTATGTTGCGCAGATACTTTACTTTGTAAAAATTCGTTATATATTTTTATATGGCAACATTTTGACATACCAACTTTTGTTAACAATTTTTAGTTAGAAATTACATGTTACCAATTTTTTGATTTTAGGGCTTTAACTTAGTTACAAAAGGCATTGTTATACGGTGGCTTGGGATAATCAATGACCCAAATTATGATTATCTTATGCAGTGTTTAAGTACAGACAGTAAGCAGACCTAGCATTGCCACAAGAAAATGTAGCCTACATCATAGTTAAAGCTCCGAAGCAAAATAATGTTAATCTGTGAATGGGAGTAGTAATTTGTTACTACTAAAAAAGCTCCATTATTGATTCTGAGTTTTAATTATGATGTAAGCTACATTTTTAAATATATTTTTGTGGGCGATGCTAGGGCTGTTACAGACTGTATGCATAAATAGTCAAACAATTATTTCTATTTATCTGACCTTCATTTTATGTTGCTTTATTAGTAATCATTGGGTTAAGCTATGCACTATGCAGAGATTTTTCTCCCTTATCGATAGAAATAATTTTGCTTTTTCTAAATATTTAACAGAATGAATCTCTTTTTAAACATCATCAATAAACGATTCCTTTTTTTCTTTAATGTCAAGGATGTCAATGGATATATATCTGATTCGGGATTCTGTTAGAATTATCCGATAAAAAAAATAGTTAATTTTCTTTATGCTATACGTTGAAAATTTGAACTATATAGTAAAAGAATGTATATGTGTACATATGTAAAATTGATTATGATTAGAGGTTAATGTGTGTTTGTACTAATCTGTTGATAACAAAAACTAAATTTGGTTGTTATTATAGTATTTTGTTTACAGTGACGGCAGGAAGTATAGAACACGAAAATTACCGTAAATGTTGCAGCCTTATATCAAAATTACAAATTAGAAAATTCTCATATTAGATTAAAAAATACTTTATATTTTTTCAATAAGCAAAAAATGTTAAGCATAATATGAAATCTTCTTCTGTATTACATATTGTATTGTAGTCATAATTAACAGTCTCATCAGATGCTTTATTAATTTCCATGACTGTAAATTAAAGATCGTTCTATACCTGTTTTATTTTTCGATTCAACAGAAATTCCCAACTTCCCTACCACCTATCCTTGAAACCTGAATGAAGAGACATTTATGTAAGATCGTAAGGTGGCATATCAGAGGGTTTTATCTTACATTAAGTAATGTCTTTAGCACTGTAAATTATACTATACTAGAACTGAATGGAAGGCTGCTTGTAAGCAAAAATACTGATCAGCCCTAATAAAAGTGACGTAAAATCGTATCATAATAAGTCATGACCAAAAATTTTAAATCAATTAAACTTACGTATATTATGTCATGAAATTATGAGTAATATATAAAGTAGTATAGTATGAAACATAAAAAGAGTAGTGTAGGACAACTTAAAGTTTTTATACTCATACGTATATTTAAGAAACATACCTATCAAACTTATAAGTAGGAAAGATGACCAAACCTATAAGTATAGTAAATATGAAGACGGTCATACTTGTAAGTATACCTGTGCGACGAAAATGTGAAGCGATCATTCACATGATATATGTACTATGGTCGTAAGGAAATTTAGATAATCGGAACCAACATAGTGATAAATTAGTGATTAATTAAAAATAAAAACTTAATGACGTAAATGATGTAATTACCGGTAGTAGATAATATAAAAGGTAAAAAAAATAAATATTTTTGATACGATGCACAAAATAATTTTATATTCATTTAAGACGGTATTTCAAACGAAGGTTCCCTTGAATTAGACTTTCAATAAAAGACCCATTGTTGCTTAACCC
>QKWP01000696.1:32162-61459 GCA_003550325.1 Gigaspora rosea
TTTTTTTATAGACGGGAACATATAAAATTTGAAAAAATCTAAAGAAAAATTTTAATAGTAAAAATGCCAATACAAGAACTTTAAACATTTATTATATTAAAGTTTTCTAATGATTTTAAAAAAATTTTATAACAAAGTTACTAAAACAAAACTTAAAGAATATTTTTTACTTAGAAAAGATATGGCTAAAATCAATATTTAAAATTTTATTAAAAATTTTAAAATACGCAGGCAAATTTGCCTGTGTTACAATCTAAGGGATAAGCCAACTAAAATTTTTGTCTTATAATATAAATACAAATATTGCAAAAATATAATCCTTATTTTCAAATATTATAATGTTAAATTTTATTTAAATATTTTAAATTTTTTAAAAAATAGGTCAGAAGTATTTTTATAGTAAAATTTAGGGCAAATTTGGCATGATTTTCAAACAGTTTAAGGGATAAGTGGTAAGTAATTAATAGTAAGAATTAAAATTAAAATTTATTAAAAATACATATATTAATAATTTATTTTAAATAGAAAATTGCATGAAAAGCGATTTGAAAATGATACTAAAGCTAAAATGGAATTATTATTAACTGCGACGGCTGAAGAAGTAGAATTAATATTTGATGAATTATTAATCTTGGATAATAAACTTAAAGGTAAATTTTATAGAATTATATCATAACTAATATATTATTTTATATAATTTATCTAAAAATTTATTGTTATTAAATAAAATAGATTGGGTTCAATATTATAGAAAACCTTATATTATCGCGTCACTAAATCCGAATATTTCAAAAATTCCACATAATTTATGGTATGCGGCACCAAATAGCACAAATTGTGCTGAAGCAGCCCACGCTATGAGCAATCGTGAAGGCAAACAGCTCAAACCAATGACAGCGATAATAAGGTTGGTTTATAGTATATAAATACATTATATTTTTATGTTTTTTCATTATTTAATTTTTTTTTTAGGGGTCGAAAATTAGATATGCATAATCATAAAAGGATTGATATAAAGGCCAATTATAACGTCAATATAAGTGGTCACGATAAAGGTGGCATTGCAAGAAAAAAATTGGCATTAAACGTAGTAGTAAGTATGGTTTATTTAATTTAATTTTTTTTTAATATTTATAATATTAAATTGCATTTATTGTACAAATAGCAAAACGACATTCGAAAACTAGCTCTTCAACCAAAAGACCAAATAAATCGCCATCATCTCAGATAAATAAAAAACAGCAAATATCCAAAATAATTGATTTAACTGACAATACATCTCAGGAATTTCAAAAAATTAATTCAAGTGATAATGAACCCAAAGAGTCCGGTATGACAATGATGGAAAAATTAGAATATGAGGAACGCATGTTAATTATTGCGGAACGTAAAGAAAAATTAAGGGAATTACGAATTTCTAATGCTATTAAAGAGCGTGAATACGGTCTTGAGTAACATCAGGTATGCTTAACATTAAATTATACAATATACAAGAAAATAAAGTAAAAAATTATTAATACATAACTTGTTTAGGTGTTATGCGTAAAATGTTTGGGGTAAAGCCTGTTTAAAGGCTGGATGAATGATCTCGATCGTTTTTCTTGTGTTGTTATATCGATTTGAATAAAAAAATTATATATATTTGATTGATACTACAATGCTTTATTAATTATATCGATTGCACAATAATTAAATTAAATTTTTTTATCGATTATATGTAAATTAATCCTGACCCGATTAAATTAATTATATTGTTTTTTCATTTACTTATTGGCACGGGATTGTTATATCAGACACCGTGCAATAAGATAGTTATTATAACCCGTGTGTAACTGGGTTATTACAATTATCATATCGATGTCGATATAAAATGTGTAGTATACAAACTAGTACAACCGACTCAAAAGGTTTTTATACATATATGTATACTATACGTTTCTTTTGGGGGAAAAGTTTTATACATATATGTATACTATACGCTTTTCATTTTTTTTTTTGCCTACGTGACGTTTTTCATGGTATTAACCTTACGATTTTATGCAACACCGTGAAATTATGCATGTTGACAAGATCGCGTTCCCTACAAAAAATTGTTCACCCCTTGAATTTCAACTCATGCATTTTTCTTTCCGAACCGTCGCATATTGTTGTCGTTGAGTAACAGACACGTTTTGAAATGAGTCTATCTATTTTCATTTTTTTATTTTTATTTTATTTTTTTTTAGGCTTTAGACGCCCGGCAATGCAAAAGTAACTATGAAACGTTTATAGATGATTCTTAATACTGTTAGCGGCAAATCAACGATCCCGTGAAGTCACGTAAACCCAAACGGAATAAAGAAAAAAAAATAACAATAAAAAAAATTTTTTGAAAAGCCCTCAAATATTGACAAAACAAACAATAAAGTTGGCCTAGTGACCGTGTTAAAGTGTTTGTTTGTCAACATAATGATGGTGTGATGGGCTTAAATTAAAAGTTCGGCCTTGTTCTCCCACTCCCAGGTGTATAAAAATTAATATAAACTGGGCATGTTTCGCCCTCAATAAAATAGTGTGCTTGAAAAATAATAATAAAACAATGTCGTTACTTGTCCCCACCATATACCCAATAAGCCTTACCTTACCAAATTATACTGTTGACAGGCTCAGAAATTCGACGAGTTTGTCGCTCAATCGAGAGTAGTTTCGTGTAAAAAAAGTTTAGGTTAGGACGCTTCGAAAAAGGCAAGTTAGATTTGGCGCGTGGTTAACAAGGTTTTGGGGTAGTTTAGGAGAATAATCGTCGTAGTAACAACTTATCAAGTGTATGAATTTATTATGTATCGTTTATAGATAGATTTGTATGACTTAATAAAGACAATTAAGTCACCTTTTATTAATGCATGTAATATTTTATAAAGCAAAGGAGGGAATTACTGTCGTTCCCAAAGGGTAATACGGCCTTTATTTATAATTATTGAACCCAACTATTTACAGTACATCGCAGGAATCATCTATATTAGTGATACGGGCTGACCTCGGCCCATCAGCCGGGCGGGCGGGCGGGTCGGCCCTTGACCCACATTCTTGCAGGTCAGCCCGGCCGGTATATAGTTAAATTTTTTTCGTCTGATAGAATTTCATTGTATAACTTATAATTATTAGTTAAATCACGCGTAGAACATTCTCAAGTTAGTGCTTGCAGTCGATAACTATCTATCCAACCAAAATCGAATAGTCGACATTTCTATAAATTTCTAGTCAATTAGGAGTTCTGATTGCTCGCTAATTAAAGCACTGATTATCGATTATAAGTTAGTAAACCACCGTCATACTTTATCACTTTTATTTCCATCTATGAGAAAATAACCCGGTAGATCACCGGCCATAAGAGGACCCATCGGGCCCTCTTATAACCACTTCCTATTCGCATATAGTAGATCCACTATATATATGCATCACATACACTCTTCCTACTATTTGTAATTTATGTAACATTATATGTATGTGTGCTTATAATGTGCTGATCATTATACCGACTAACTAAATGCATCTCCGTGTAATTTTTTAGCAATCGAAATATTGCACAAGTATAGTGATGTAATTCTGACTATTTTAATATTGAGAAGATCAAATTATAAGACTATTTTGCATTCTTGTTTGACTGTAAGTTTTTTTAACAATATGATCGGCCCGGTCGACCGGGCCGATTAATTTCCGCAGCCGGATCGGCCCGAGAATTTGGCATCGGCCCGTATCACTAATCTATATTGATAGTATCGCTGTAATCATCAATAACACTATAATCTTCAATATACTTCGAATTGGCCTTATAGCCAAGAATTCAATATTATTATTATTCATTATACAGTATCAAATTAGAAAAAATGATAATCCAAAAATCAAAATCAATTTTTAAAATATTTCTCGTACTTACTATAGTATTTCCAAATTGTTCAATTTTTAAATTTTTACATGTAGCCAAATATACTACAGTTGCCGCTTCAGAAACATCTAATCAATCATAGCAGTCGGAGATTTACATGGAGATTACGAACAAACTCTCAAAGTACTAAAAATGAGCAGAATTTGGGTGAAAAAGAAGATTGGAAATAACGGAATGTTAGTCCAAATTGAATATATTTTAAGATAATGTCATATTATATATGATATAATTTAATAATGGTTTAAAATTGTATATATTATTGTAAGAATAGTGAGATATAGTAGATAGAGATCCTGATTGTTTAAAGATATATAAACTATTTGATAGATTAACACAAGAAGTGAACAAAGTTGGTGGACAGGTAACAACAGTATCAAATTTATCTCATTATTAATATTGTAATATAACCAATTACTTATGTTGACTTTTTAATTTTGGGTAATAAATCTGATAGGAAACCATCAAATAATGAACCTTATTCTAAGTTGAAATTACGTAACATAAGTTCCTTTGGCACTACTCAAAACCGTGTTCACGAATTTTCCTCAAAAAGCTACATTGATAACCTCCTATTGACTACATTTCAAATTGCATCAATAGTAGAAAATGATACATTATTTGTTCATGGAGGAATTGATATTGAATGGGCAATAGAAAACATAAATATACTTGGTAAGGAATTGGTAAATAAAATGGCAAAGATGTTGAGTAGAGAAAATCCTACTATCACTTGGAATGCTATGAATGTTATGAAAGAAGAAGCTAGTATGTTAATGATCCATTTTGGATGAGAAAAAAGAAGATGAATTTATTAAACAATGTTGGATGAAGTCTTGGAGATTTTAAAGGTGAAAAGAATGCTCATAGGACATACTCCATTATCAAACCGTATAATATCAAGGTATAATGGCAAAATATACGGGGTTTGGGTCAAAATCCCGACAGGTCATAATCCCAACAATCAAAAATCCTGACAATCAAAAAAGCTTTTCTTGAGCAATTTTTACTATAAAATCACCTAAGTCAAACACTAATCTAGAAGCTCACCCTAACCCTAACTTAAATACTCAACCTAACTCTAACCTAACTTAAATAAACTTAATAATTTTTTGTTATCGGGATTGTCAGGATTTTTACTGTTAGGACTTTTTTGTCAGGATTATGACCTATCGGGATTCTATTTGTCGGGACTTTGACCGGCACCCAAATATACGTGATTGACGTTGCCATTTCTACTTTATTATGGTGGAAAAATTTGGTTGCGTTAAAAATTGTCTGGTGATCAACTAAAGGAAATTTATCCTGATGGAATAGTGAAATGCAGTGAAAGCGGTAATGATGATAATAATGAAAATGCAAATAAAATTATAAAAAATGAATTATGATGTATTGTTTTGTGAAATTTAATTTGAACTACAAAATTTTAAAATCATGCATCGGTTGAATATAGAGAAACTCAATTAATTTGAAGCCAGATGTTCTCTGTTCAATTAGAAATATAATACATTGTTATAAAGTTAGAAAAAATTCTCTATTTATAAAATTGCAGGGTTCAATCGTATACATTCTTACTTTTGAGCATTTTTTTAAATAACTTTTTACTGATTAATTTGAAGTGTTTTCATTTTATATAAATAAAGAAAAATGCTAACAGTAAAACTTAAGGCAACAATTAAAATACGACAGGGTGAAACCTGCGCAGCTAGCTAGTAAAATCTGCTATAATAATCACATTAGGGTGAAATCTGCTTTTACATTATCAAACGCAGATCTCACCCTAATCTGATCTAGGTAGCGAATTTTACTAGTGGCTTTCACACTGGTTTCACATTTTACTCTATAAATGCATGTTCTGGGTACAAACACATATATATTTCTTCTGATGACTATATTAAGAAATAACCATTTTTGTGTGGCAGTAAATACATAGGTTATGCCTAGTGATGTGCCGCGTACAGTACTATAATTACTGTACTGTACGTACTGTATGCTAAAATTTTTGCTGATCACTTGTTCCAGCCAATCAGATGCCAGAAAGAACTATACATTGTTACCCTTGCAAGCATGAACCCCTAACTCAAAATCACAGAAGTATTGCACTAGATGTACTGATTGTGCCATATGTTCCACATGTGACGGATGTGCCGCATGTGACTGAAATGTCACATGTAACAGGTGTGTCATATGTTGTGATAATGGCATAAGGGATTGATGTGATGGAATGGGCATAAGAGACTGATATGATAGAGAAAGCATAAATGATAGATAGATCCTTTATAACACAAGAGCCTCATTTACTTATTAGTAGATAAATTCATATATATATAGGTGGTATTCGCTTCACTTTGTAGGCATATTCACCATTACAATTCTTTATATTAATAAAAGACATTATACACAGTTGATTCTACAAATTACATAATGCACTCTTTCTAATCGCTAAATCACTATACATAAAACCTCTTACTTGTCTATACACTAATAACTACGATATACTACTGCACAGTTCGTGTCTCTGTACTCACGTGACTCTCTGTGATAGTTACTCCATTAGCCTCGATTTCTGAAGATACTTTGAAGGTTAACTATATACAGTATATACTGTATGCTAAATTTTTTAGGTATCATATAAATGGCGCATCACTAGTTATGCCATTCAATCTAATATATTGGGCTTTTATGTTGCTAATTCTTATTTTGAGTCCAAATGCTTAACAAATAGCAATAAAAGGTAGTCTAAGAGATACTGAAGTATATAATTTATTTTTTATTTCTTTTACAAAAACTGAATAATGAGTCAATTATTTTATATATAGTATAATACCAAATAATATTAGATTATACTTTCTTTTTGTTCGTATATAATAAGATTTAAAATAGGCTTAAAATAAAGCTTGGATATTTTGTTAATGATTCATGATCATATAATGTAAATTTAGTGTTTTTGTTTTATTATTTTTATTAAATATTGGGGATGATGCTAAATTTGTGCAATCTATGTATTATCAGATCTTCTACAATTTCTGAAAAATCGTGTAAACAATCAATCTACCTACGTAAATCAAAACAATCTGAACGCTATAACCTGTCGGTATCCCTATATGCTGCATAAATCGCATTCTTGATATCTATATACAAAAGACCTTTTAACTGTATTAAAAAGGCGACCCTAACCCTAACTACGAAGCATAAAGCGTCTATAAACCCACTAACAAAAAAAATTTAGTTAAATTTAGTATAGTTTGTGATTAGGGTTAGGGTTGGGTTAGGGTCGCCTTTTTGATACAGTTAGAAGGTCTTTTGTATATAGACATCAAAAATGCAATTTATGCAACATATAGGCATATATTAAATTAACTTAACTGGCCATACTGTTATAGCATTCAATTGTTTTGATTACGTATATAGATCAATTGTTTATACAATTTTCAGAAATTTAGAAAATTTATTGCATATGGAGATCACGTGGATTTCAGCATTATCCGATTTCAGCATCATCCCCAATATTAAATATCTTTACTCATTATGCAGCATTCTACTTCATCTTCAATAAAAATTTCTCCAAAAACTACATATCCTTTTTTTATAACATTTTTTTATAATATTTAGACTTTCTAAAATGCATCTCTCAAACCCTAATTCAGATTTTGCAAATGATTCTACAGTCTTGAGAAGTAATTCACCTACACCTATATTGTGATATTGATAATTGAGCTATTTTACCTGTTATGGAATAGGAGAAAGATAAGGATGTATTCGAATAGTACCAATAGCGAGAGATAAATTTAGGGCTAGAAATTGATAATATTAAAAAAATTCATCATATCTTTCATGTAAAAAGGTTAATGGGAAATGCTTTGTTAATATATAAAGAAACTTTTGAAATATAAAGTTTAAAGTAAGATTGTTTCAAATTGATGTTTGATCTTTTACAAAACAACTTAAATACTCACTCATCTAGTATGCTTTTTTGACTAAAATTCTTTTCCTTAACAAATATTTTACTTTTTATTTTATAACATTCATTTTGTTCTATTTATCATTAATATTAATTTTGAGAATTATGCTTGTAATGATGATCAGTTTTATTATTGTAAGTTTGTAAAGCCTATATCTTCTGTAGTTGAAATATGAATGATTTTTACATTATCCATTTCAATGCTTAAATAACCAAATTAATGTTATGCATAACCGTTTTGTCCAAATTTCCAAAATTTTATAGTTTCTGACTCTATATATTTCATATTATATACATTTTACATAATTTTTGATTGGTTAGGCTTACATAGCATCACAACGTACGTACACATTTGTGTGGACAATACAAACTCGTGAAGAGAAAATTGCCAATAGGAGAATCAAATTTTGACTGTTCTGGCTCAACAGGACCCTGAACAATACATATAAAGGTTATATTGAAATTTTGGATAAAAAAGATACTTTTTTACTAAAATGTTATATTTGAAAAGAGGTTATTGGCCAGAAGGTTATATTTAAAAGTGAATGAAAGCCTTTAATGTTATATTATTTAAAATGGATAAAATTATAAATTTTAGATAGGTTATATTTAAAATTTGATAACCAATTAAATAAGGATTAATATATTTGTAGCTATGGCTACATGTAGCCGTATCAATAAAGCCAATTAAATTTCAGGATCAGGTGTAACGTGAAATCAAAACAAATACTAGGTTTTTTAAAGAAATTGCCGATAACTCAAAATTTTGATTATGAAACCATATTCTACGTTCAAACAAAAAAAATCCTCGCTAAATTTTGGTATAAACTATGCCCCCTGCCCTATCCCAGGCTCACCCTAACCCTAATATTAATCGTGGGTTTTATTTTTATAAAAAAAAATTATTTCTATAATTTGATAGTTACATTACACCTGATCTTAGTTATGGCTACATGTAGCCTATGGCTACAAATATATTAATTCAATAAATAAATAAATAAAATTTTTTTAAAGAAAAATTTCTTTTGAAAAAAATTTTTTTTAGAGAAAAATTTTTTTTTTTGGAAAAAATTTTTTTTGGAAAAAAATTTTTTTGAAGAAAATTTTTTTTTAAAAAAATATTTCTTTAAAAAAATATTTTTTTAAAAAAAATATATGTTATTTGTTATATTTTTAAATAGATAAAATTATTTAAATATTAAAGCTTATATATAAAATAAGGTTAATTATCTCTAATAAAAAGTGGATAAAATTTACAAAAAGTTTATATTAAAGCTAATATAACCTCTATATATATTGTTCGGGGTCCTGGCTCAACGAAGTATCTGAAAACGCATAAAAGAAGTGAAAAATGAAAATATGCAAAACTGATATTTAAATCGATCTTGGTGCACTAATTAAAAATGACAGAAATGAAATTTTACATATAATAAATATCATTTTAACCTTATAGCCTCTAATGTTAAGTCTCTAACCCTACATTTTTATCTCACGTATTTAGTTTATTTACAAAATCAGATTTTGTGTTGCCCATGCAAATAAGCAAAATGCATATATACGTACAATACATATAGCGATGGGAATTTCTAATTATTAATTGTTAATATAAAATCATTTTTAACAATTAATAATTGTCGTGAATCATATTTAAAATGAATCTACATTTTCTATTTAATATTCTAACCTTCTAAAACCTATCTATATTTGTTAAATATAAACCCTACTCTAAAACTAACCTTTAACATTAGCCCTTACCTAAAAATGTACCCAAAAAATTTTATTTTTCGGAGTTTTGTCAAATTTTTTATACTGTACTATAATTTCATTTTAATCTGGATTTCATTATGATCTGTCACAATAATTGAATTATCCAATATGTATAGAAAGTATCGATAGAATGATATAATTAATGATTAATCATTTGTTTTTATGTACTCTAATATATAGATAAAAGATCATGCATTTTTTATCTTATAACGATAATAGTTTCACAACTGTGCATATTGGATAATTCATTTATTAATTGCATCTATAGAATTAACACATTGGAGTTAAACTAAATATGTCATATTTTATAGCTTCAAGTATGCATTGTTTAGTTGCTATTAAGTAATATTTTCTTAGCACATAATTTCTATTCAAAGAAATTGAGAATTTTCAATCCTATTGAGATGAAAAATTTAAGAAATTTGAATTCAAATGGGTGCTACTAGTTTATGCATTATCTTTATGTGGTGATAAAGTTTTTAAACTTTTTGCACCTTAACTATCTAATTTTATGTACACACCTGTTACAGATTTTCATAAACGTACGTACAATATACTGTATATGTCCGAAAATAAGCTACTACCTAAAATAAGCTACTCCTGATTTTTTTTAAAAATCTTAAAAAATTCGTTAGCAGTTGCTACATATAAAACTTTTTTTCTACTAAGTAAACTTCAAAATATCGATTAAGTTAAGTTGTTTAGCAAGCTCGATTAGAATGTTATTATTTATGCTTATTCTATTTTTACAGTAATCCATTTCTATATAATTATTTCGATAACAGTATTCACAATTAGCATGCACCATCAGCTCCTTTTTGCCCATCCCAACTTTGGTTCTGTTAGGATACTCATTTATGCCGTAATAACCACTCGGAACCTTCCTATTTGCTATTCGAATCTCGGGTAAGTATTCTTCTTTCAAATATATTCACTTCTCTTCATCCTTGAATGTTTCATTAACTCTGCTTTTTCTTTCACTATCCACATGACCGTTCATTATATACTTCGCTACTTTATCAACGCCGCCATTTTTCACTTCGACCTCCTTACCGTTTCTTTTATCATGCTCCAACGTATCCATTATACTCATCACATCCGTCATGCCCCTTTTATCTTTCTTGGTCTTTATTGCTAATTCCAAGTCACAAGCAAGAAGCTCATCATGGCAAGATTTTTCATCAAGAAATCCATATTTGTGAAGGTATTTCTCTTTTATATCATCACGTGTTTCTATAATATTTTTCATTCTAATATCATCGATTTTAGCTCTACTATCGGGAGCTTTATCCCCATTATCAACATTTTCGACTCCATGGTCAGGTATGTTGTTTTTACTAATTTCCGCCTCTCTTGTTTCATAAGTATCATTTAACCTATTATCATCATTTCCTTCAATCTCATCAATCGACTTTTCATGGCATTTATCGTATACCCCATTATCGTCTACCTTATCTTTCATCAATGTCTTTAATTCATTCATTTTACAACCACTATTATATACTCGTTCAGCAGCTCCTATTTTGGCTTCAATTTCATTATATCGATTCCTACGTGCAAGATCAGACCACTTCTTCGACATACTTTCGTTCTTGGTCATTTGATCATTATACTTCTCGAATCCAATTTCAGGTATGCTTATTATTTCCGTTTTTTTATCTATTTTATCTTTCATCAACATTTTTACTGATCCTTTCACCAATTCATTCATTTCAACACTACCGACATACTTCTCACCACACATGCTTTTTATCATCGCTTCCTCATCGTGTCGAGCTACCTTTGGATCTGATTCAATCGCAAACGATTTCCTTTCAACGTCATCTTTGCTTCAATTAGAATCGATCACATCATCACCAGCGGACACTACTGGTATGTACTCTTTTTCAATATGCTCGCTTTCATTACTACTCTGCATATTTAAATCATTATTTTTAATACTGTTTATTTCACCATTTTCATTAAATTTAGCAACATGTCCTTCATCATCAGATTTCATCAAAATAATCTCAACGTCGATTTCCTCATAAGATACGTTGAATGTTGGATCATTCCTATCAATTATTCTTCCTCTATCGAATACTAATCTATTTTCTTTTTCTACTTTAGGTTCTACAATTGCTTCTCCACCTTTATCACGCTTTTTCTGTGATTCAAGCATTTGCTTTTCGACCTTATTGGTATTATCAGTATTTTGGTGACAGTTAAGTGGCCTATTTTCATTCTCTTTAATTTTATTGTCCTTGTTATCATAATATTCACTACTACACGATTTACTAACGTTATATTCCTCTACAGATTTTCAGCAAGATTCATATACCTTAACCTCATCAATTTCAATATCTTTTTCAAGACTTTCGAGTAAGTTCTCTACTTTAATTCCTTTCAAATTTGTTTCATCGACAATTTATCCAAATTATCCACTACAATAACCGTCTCTTTCCCTGGACTCTCTACTTCATCTTGTGTCATGCCTATTTCACTACCGGATTCCACAAGCTTGCTTTTGACGTCGACTTCATCACATCGTAGGTCGAATGTTACATTACTGCTTTCCATCCATCTAATAATACTTTCATTATTTTTCTGCCTTGCATATTTAGGTGCAAGCACTTCCACCATATCTTTTACTTCGAGAAACCATTGGCACAATCGGCCCATCAAGAACGTCGTTTCCAACTTGACAAGTTTCATCACGAGATCTTGATGCTGATTCATCAAAGGAATGTATATTTTTAATTCATTCTGTTTTTCTGCTATATTTCCATTATGTGGAGTGACCAATTTTTCTCGATCATATACTAATCTATTTTCGTCATCATATTTATATTCCAGCAACAATTTTCTACCTTTCGGCATTCCCTTTTCATAACTTGCGCCACCATCGTCACACTCAATCAATTTTCCTCGATCAAAGACCAATTTGTTGCTACTACTATCAGCTATTGCATTGGTAAGATCGTCTTTGTCCATATTTATTCCATTTTTATTACATTCTCCAACATACGCCTGAGTAGAATTGTCTATCATATCAGGCTTGTGATGGTGCTGAACACATAAAGTTCGTCCTTTTTAACATCACTTCTGCAAGATATCACCATACTTGGTTCGTCATTTTCAGTTCTATCTTTTTTACAATAATTCACAGGATCGTCCGTTGCAAAGTCTTGATCAATATTAATGATCGTGGTTTCCAAGATCGCTATATTATTTGATTCAGGTAAGCTTATAACCTCTTTATCGTTTGTTAATAATATTTTATCATCTTTCACCCAACTAATCTCTATATTACTTTCCCTCTTCACATTATTACATTCATCACCTTTATCTGCATACTCTTCAATTCGATCATTACCATCTGATCCATTTTTCGCAACCACGTCCAGTGGCGTCTCTGTTTTCACTACTTCTAGATTCTCTTCTCTACATGTTTCATTATCACTCCTACTTTCGAGTTCGCCATCCTCAAGATTTTCGGACCGGTTTGCAATGGGTAAGTTTTCTTTTCCTATTACATTCATTGTTTCTTGATTTTTATTTTTTTCCTTTAACAACCGTTTTTCATAATTTCCGCAACTACTTTAACCACTTTATACGATGTGCAACTTGAGACTGTGACTTTACTTCGACATGGTTTTTTCAATCCGGAAATGAACCAATGTACCAAATCTTCTTCGTCAACCATGCCCTTAACTGGCTCTGCACACGTATCAATCGGTATATATACGCTTCTATAGTTTCAGTTGCTTTTTGCTTCATTCGTACTAATTCTACGATCTTTTCTTCTATATAATTGTCATTATCTGTACTATCGTCTATGTACCACTTCATCAAGTTCATTTTTTTGTGGTATGTTAATCCAATCGGTTGGTGAGATTGCTAATAGAATACCCAGGTTCTCGTGTCGCAAGTTAATTAATGATCTGTGTCACTAAACAACCTAACCAGACGGCGAGCACTTTATCACTTTGCTTCAACTGATTTTAATTTATTCAACAAAGCAAGTTCGATTTATTTACTCAATTGTTTATTTACAAGAAAGAGACCAAGCTAATTCTACTATTACATTCATTCTGCTTATATACTACATTTTAACTTTTAACTACTATAATTACATTATTTGATCGTCATTCGATCATGAACCTTAACTAATTACTTATTATTACGTACGTGCATGATTAAATTTTGCATTACCGATCTACGTAATTAACCCCTCGATCGATCACGTGCATCACGTGCACAAGTTATCGATCGATCGTTCACTTTTCACCTTTATTTTTATACAAGTTTGCTGTGTACTGTAAATCACCATGACACTAGGAAAATGTGAACCATTTAAAGTCTGAAGGACAAATATACTTATCTAGCCAATAAGTATCAGTTTTTTTGTTTTGATTGTTTTTTTATGTTACACCTAATCTAGCCAATCAGGATTCAGAATTTGTTAACACATGGACATCGGGTGTACTATTGCTCTACCTGTGAGTGTCCTTCAGACAATTATATATATATATATATAGATTTATGTTATTATATGTTACCTGCACCTAAATTTGCACAAGTCAATTCACAAGAAAACACATAAAATTGCGTGTTAGTATGTGCACTATTGCACAGAATCTGTGCCCTATTATGTGCTATAAATGTGCTCTCCTATACATTGTTTCACATAGATTTATATACAGGTTCATGTTGTTTCATATTCAAACTTTCTTGTGTATTGCAGTATTATTCTGTGCTGCAATTTGTTATAGGTCTAGGACCAGGTTTTGGACCAGTATATTTTAGCTAATAGAAGTTTAGAATTTCAACAAAAAATTAATATTTAGAACAGAAGTATTTAGTAAAGTAGTTTATCAAGCTACCTCTAAGTTATTAATTCTGCATTATTAATCAGTCATTAAATCTCCAAACAGCCAAAATATTGAGAATAGAATGCTGTCTCAGAACTTGTATATATTTAAAATAGGTCATGTCCAGTTTAAATAAATGCATGCAAAATCAGCTGAAAACTGCCTTTAATTCTATCTTAATATATAGATATTTGTTGATGTATCTGACTTATAAATTTTTTATTGATCTAATAATGGGTTTTAAAACTTGAATTAAAAAGAAGTTACTTATTTCAAAACCAATAATCTATAAGTTCTATTTGTTTTATTTTTGACTTATTTATATCATCAAGAATTCTTTTACAATCATAAATTTTCTTTTGAAATTCTATTAAAAAAATAACTTATTTTATCTCCTAATAACTTCTATGTCATTTTTTTATTTCAAAATTTCAAACCAGAAATTTTCAAACTTCTACTTATTTCAAATCATTCAGCACTTTTTATTATCCATAGCTATGTACTATGGGTTCATATTATTTTACCAATAATCACTTCACTAATATGACAAATACTTACCAACAAGTTCATTTTACTGACAGTTTGTTTTACAGAAGCTCATTTCTCAACAAGTTTTTTTTTAAAAAGAACACCAACTTTAGCTCTAATTCTACCTAATTCTACTCTGACCCTAATAATAATGACCAGAATTACCTTGTTAGTAAAATAAGCTTCAGCAGAATAAACTGGCAGTAAAATGAACTTGTTATAAATAATTGTTAGTAAAATGTTATGTTGGTAAAGTGACTATTGATTAATTAATTGCCACCCATGTGCTATAAAATTAGTATCTATAATTGTTCACAATTTAGATCAATTTCAAATTGATCTAAGTTTAAATTTTGAAATGATATAAATTATTTTTCAATTAGTAAAAGATTAAAAAAATAAAATTATATGTCTAAGTGATAAAAAATATACAACTATTATTAATTTACTTATATTATAAATGCTCATTTGTATAAATAAAAATTTATATATATCATAAGGTAAAAAGGGGTAATTTGACGAATAAGGGTAATTTGACGAATTTGGATATCAAGTGATCTAATGATTGAGATCAGATAATTTTTATGCCATTCGATTCGTCTCGATGAGACAAATCGGATGGTTCAAGAATCACCTGATTCTGATCACTGGTTCACAAGATATCATTGATTATTTGCCAGGTTTACACTTCATCAAAATCCCTCTCAAGAACCTTTTTTGCGTAGCATATAATCGATGTTATATTGTGACTCGGTGACCAGAATCGGATGATTTTTATACCATTCAATTCATATCATCGAGACGAATCGAATGGTATAAAAATCATCCGATTCTGATCGCTGGATCACATGAGATATCATCAATTCGTCAAATTACCCTACCTCTCTAAATTTAAACTTTTTGATACGATGTATAATTCCATTTAATTTCACTTTAAAAAAAGATGTTATATTACTAATTTTATATAAATTAATTCTAAATCATGTATAAAGTTAATTACAAAAAATAAAACATTTATTAATAATATTAAAATAAATAAGTTTTTATATTAGTTATTTTAACTTTGTCAAATTACCCCTTTCTACCTTATATGCATTATTTTATTAACTAAATTTATAATTTAATTAACTAAATTTATAAGTTTAATTAACTAAATTTTGTATTTTATTAACTAACTTTAATTATTTTATTAATTAAATTTTATAATAAAAATGCTTTAGTTTAATAATTTACATGCCAAATAAGAAAATACTTCTAATTACTAATCTACCAACTTAAAATAACCCAGCAACTAATAATATTGAAAAGAAATAAAGTAAAGTAATAGTGCCAAGATAAAAGGTTTAAAAAAAATTCGAAATGACTACTCTAGAAATAATTTCAATAGGGACAATGCTGATTGTGGCAACTCCAATGGAAGTAACTCAAGAAGATACTAAAATGCAATAATATACAGAGAAGTAATAAAAAAAATAAAAGAAAAAAAATAATAGTAAAAAAAATAAAGCTGTGATACCACCAAAAATGATGAAAAACATACACCAAAAATGATAGTGATTCCAAAAGAGCAACTTCCAAAGCAATAACTCTAAAGGATAGTTTAAAGACAATGACAATAACTATATAAAAATTAATTAGTAGTAAAAAAAAAATAATAAGAAAAATAAAAGAAAATAATAAAAATTATAAGAGAAACCAAAAAAAAAGCAAATATTTATTTGCTTACAAATCAAATGTAATTTGTGCATGTCAATGCACGGAAATTACTATTGTTAAGTACAAAAAAAAACCCCCAAAAAAAGCAACAAAATGAATGTTTTTGTGCGCGTCAATGCACGGAATTTATGATCATTAAGAATCTTTAACGATCATCATGTTAATGCACAGTATTATGATTGTTAAGGATCTTAACGATCATTACGTTAGTACATGAAATTATGATCTTAACAATTGTGACAATTGTGATATCATGCACAAAAATTATGATCGTTAAGAATCTTAACGATTGTGACGATCATGATATTAATGCACTGAAACTATGATCGGTAAGGAGTCTTAACGCTTGTGATGATCATGACATCATATACAGAAATGATAGTTAAAATTGATCGTTAAGGAATCTTAACGATTGTGATGATCGTGACGTCGTGCACTGAAATTTTGATCGTTAAGAATCTTAACGATTGTGCACGTCAGAGCATGAAAATTATAATTGTCATTAAGGATCTTAACGATTGTGCACGTCAGAGCATGAAAATTATAATTATGTCATTAAGAATCCTAACGATTGTGCACGTCAGTACACGAAAAATATGATCGCTAAGAATCTTAACGATTGTGAAGTCAGTGCACGAAACTTATGATCGTTAAGAATCTTGATCATTATGCACGATAGTGCACGGATTTCAATTTTCGTGTGACAACGTGTATTAAATGTTTTGGATGATCAGTTTCCGTGCAGTTCCCGTGCAGTGATTATGAAACCCCGTATTTATACATGCATTTCTGTGTATCGAGGTTTCATAGGGAGACCAGTCTGAACCGGGACTTTTTAAAGGACCATCTATTGACCATCCGGTCCGCGGTCCGTTACCCGGACCGGTTTTTCGTACCAAGACCAAACCAGACTATAGATGCTTGACGCAGCTGTTGAAGAATGACGAATTCTTGACGTAACCTGGCGAAACCATGAGTTGCGTCACTGACGCATGACGCATGACGCATGACGCAACTAAACCATATGTTTTAAGGTCACGTGAGCAGTTGTAAGGTCACGTGAGTTACGTAAGGCATCATTAGACCAGACCAGACTGCACTAATCTTAACTTTAATTCTAAACCTGATGCTAACGACAATGACTAGAATTGCCTTGTCAGTGAAATGACTGTCGATGAAATAATTGTGGTGAAATATACTTGTAAGTTAATTGATCGTTGGTGAGACAAGATATCTGTGAATTACGTTTCAGTAAATGAATGGAACCTGGCCTGGCTCAACCGCCTCGGAAATTAAAAATGAGTTTTCGAATTCGAATAAATGCAATGTTTTCGATTATCACTGGATTTGCATTAGTGATATGAACTGGCGGCCGGGTCGATGGACGGGGTCGACCCTCAGCCTGCACGTTTGTGGTCTGGTCAGCCGATCAAAGAAGTGTTAGAATCAATTCTCTTATAAAGCATATTTCAGGTGACTAAAAATCAATTAGTAATTTACAACAATGTAGATATCCACTAGTTAATTAATTTAGATGATAAGTTGGCAAGCAATGAATGTAAGGAGCTAAGGCCACGCAAGGTTGTTTTTCGTTTTGCATTACCCGCCGTCCCATTTTTTCAATTTTTTCATTTTTTTTTTTAGTTCCCAATTGTGCCAATTGTTCGATTTTTGACAACTATTTTTTACCGCTATTTTCATCCGGTGTCACCCGATGGAGACCTTAATCTCCCGTAATTGTCCGATAGGACTGACAGGAAAAATATGACTGCCGGCCCAATTTTTTGATTCCTTGTTGTGCAAAATGAATAATTAACCTCGTGTAACCTTAAATGTGATTATTTATTTGCAGTAAATTGAAAAAAAAGTCCGTCCGTCCGTCCGTCCCGAATTCTGAAATCCATGTAATGCCAAACGAAAAATCAACATTGCGTGACCTAAAATATTCTGGTACCGTAAAACGCGATGGAAAATACCCAGGTATTTTGCCTTCCACGTGATAGATCTTTGATCTATACCCCATTGTATATTATATTATGGCATTAACACATAAGAAAAACGATTGTAATATTAAATGGTCATTGATTTATACCCAGGTCTCTTGCAAAATACCACAACAACAACCTTAAAACATACCTGATCTAAATCATGTGGGGTTTCTTGCATTGTGTTTTACGATATGTTCGGTTATATAAACAATTAATCAACATAATGCACTAATGTGCTATAAATTACTAAGACAAAATGAATAAAAAACTAAATTACTTATTCTCTAGAATTTTAGCAACGAAATGACCCTATGGCTTTCTACAAATTTGATAGATTTGCAGACTAATTCTGATCAGGCAAATTGTTCTGCAAAACAAGTTAGCCAGGTAGATTGACCCGAGTTTGTTGCATCCACTTATTTGCGCGGGTAATACAAGCTCCTGGAGAGGAAATAGTCAATCGGAGAGTGCAAATTTTGATTATTCCGGATCAGCCCGACGAAGAATTCGAAACACGCGTAAAAGAAGAAAAAAGCGAAAATACGCAAAAACTAATGTTTAAATCTATCTTGGTGCACTAATTAAAAATGACGGTAATGAAATTTTACTTATATTAAGCATCACTCTAACCCTATAGCCTCTAACATTAAGGCCCCAACCCTAAATTTTTATCTCACGCACTTAGTTTATTTACAAAATCGGATTGCCTTTTTTGGTTTGTGTTACCCGCGCAAATAAGTAAAATGGAGTTTGTTAGGATCGGCCGGCCAATTCTTTATCCATCGGCCCGTATGATAATTCGCATAATAAAATTATGCCGGAAAAGGCCACCTAGCATCACAAGGTAATGATTTACCAATATGTAATAAAATGTAGCCCTAACCCTATCGGTTATTTGATACCGGGTAAACGGTGTTACGCCCGAAATTGGGAGAGCAGTGTTTGTGTGTTGCAAATAGCTTCGGACGTAGCACAAGTTTGGTGTTTATTAGAGGTTTGGGCTTAATGATAGTTTAATGATAACTGAACGTTAAGGAAATGATGTTTATTAAAAGAGTGTCGTATTGTTGTTATTAACCCACAATTTCTATCTTCTTTCTTCTACGGTAATACTTCTTCTACTTCGCTCTCCTACCTCGTTCTCCTTACTTCGTTCGTTAACCTTTCATTTTATTACCAATGGATTTCCCACTCTATTCCCGTTTTGGATATAATACATTATTAATCGAAAAAAATGAAGCAATAATTATACGATAAATTATTACAAAATATGTAGTCATAGAATATTCCCACCCTGCGATTATGACCAACTTATACATACTATCCAAAAATTACCGTGATAAGGTCTGTCAGAGAACTGACTGATCATCGGGAAAATGAGCAACAACGCAAAATTACATGTATTATTAACCATTCAAAATACGAATTTGGTCTAAACTAGAGTTGGGCACCGAAACCTTTTTTGCCAAATCCGAAAGTTTCGGCTTTCTGATTATAGTTTCCGAAACCTCATCCGAAACACCGAAACCTCATCCGAAACCCGAAACCTTATTCGAAACTCCAAAACTATTTAAGACTAAATTCGACTTAGATGAAGAAGAAGGAACTATGTGGAGGATACACAGTAGATTTATTAAAATTAATTGATTTAGAAAATAGTATTTTTCAAGATAAAGATAATCAAAAAAATTATAGAAAATTCAGATGATGAAACTAATTTAAATAATTTTATTCAAGATTTAGAAGATCAAAAAGATTATAATCCAAGTGAATTAGCACAAAAATATCTTGATGATATTGATGAAATTTATTATTATTAAATATTAAATAATTATGTTTTTATTAAAATTATCTGTCTACATTATACTGTATGTATTGAGATTTTTTCCTTAATTAGGGTTTTTATATAATATAAAATATTTATTCATATTATGTATTTTATTTTTATTTATTTATTAATATATTTCTTTTTATATATTTATATATTAAAATTTTATTATTTATATGATTTATTAAAAAATAAATCAAATTACGCCTTCCGGCGTCCCTTCATAGAAAGGGTTTAAAAAAAAAAAAAATAAATAAAAAAAAATAAATAAATAAATTATATATTATAAATTTTCAAAATTTTAGATGTAGTTTCGAGGAGTTTCGGATAATAATTTCGGAGTTTCGGGGTTTCGGGGTTTCGGATTTTTTTAAAAATCCGAAACTAGTTTGAATTATACCGAAACCGAAACTGGTTCCGGATAGTTACGTTTCGTTGCCCAACTCTAGTCTAAAAGCATATATGCACGTAATTTCGGTTTTTTTTTTCTTAATATATACTAGTTTTAAAACTAGGATGCTGGTGCAAATATAATTTTAGTGGCTCGCCATGTGCAGATATAATTTTAATGGCACACCATCTGCATTGTTAAATTTTATAGTATTTATTAATGATACACCATTAAAATTATATATGCACCAGTAACCCTAATTAGAGCACGCCACTAAATGACGGGGTATATGTAAAGAATAGCGCGAATATCGCAGAGGCCATTGTTTATAATCATCGGTGCAATATACAAAAATTGTTAGACATATATTAAATAAATTCACACAGCTAATAAATGTAAACAATTTGCATGTCGCCGATATGTATACTTAACTCACATCAAAAAAAAAAATTGTCGTAAATTTTCAACCTAATTATAATAAATTAATAGTTTGTGATTAATTATATTTAGGATTTAAATTTTTCTAGTATGTTTCAAAATGTTTTATTAGTATGCTATATTTGCGATTTGCTAATAATTTATACTAAATATGGATTGTTTTAACGCTATCACAAAAATATGTGATTTTGCCATGCACTACTTTTAAACAAATGCCTGCCTGCATCTTAACATGCTCTATAACAATATAGGGTCATATTTTCAGTTTTATTAACTTTAACTGGGTTATCTTGTGTTTATTTACTTTATAATATATAAAAATGGAAAAATAGGTCTATAGCCTTGTAGAGCATGTTAAGAAGATTCCAAAAATTATAATTTTTTCGCGCAGGCACATTGGTAAGAGTGGCAAAATTTTCGCGCAGACACATTGGTAAGATGTGGCAAAAATTTAAAGTATATAACTTATATCTTAAAATATTAGGAAATAATCGGTAAAAAATCATAAATATGAGCCATAAATAAGGATCATATGGATCGTTACAGCAGTTTCTTGAGATTATCTGATGCCGAGAATCGAACTTATTTTGAGGTGCATTTTTTTTAGCTAAATTTAGGTTAGGGATAAAGATTTAAATAAAGATCTCAAATCTCAGAGTTAGTCGCGATAATTAGTTTTGATTTAAATGCGGTAGCGTCCTATGGGTGGATAGACAAACATTCTTATCTCTTTACATAGAAATATAAAGTCCTCCATTTCAATTTGAGCCAATAATTAGTTAAACTATTATTCTACTCAACTAATTAGTACATAGCTACTGTATAATTAATGATGTATTTTAGTTTTTATATATTCAGTTTTCTTTTAAATTTTAATTTTACATTTGCTGCTTTTATCCCGAATGGAAGGTGGTTTCATTCTTCAGTTCTTATTGATAAAAGGCTCTATTTTATGAACGGAAACAAATTTCCTAATAATTCAATCGAAAGCGTTACGAATGATTTTTTTTATTTAGACGTCTCTAAGCCATTTTCAATGACTGACAATGCCTCAATACCATGGATTGACCTTACTTATACCGGCAGCCCTCTTAAAGGGGAAGCTACAGCATGTAGTGGTGGAAAAAATAATGATATGATTTTTATTCTTGGTGGTTATTATAGTTATTATGATAATAATTCATTCGTTAATCAATTTGATGTTAATCAATTTGATATAAGTACACAACAGTGGAAGTGGATTACTATCGAATCTGGTGTACCTAAATATAGACAAGACATTTCATGTGCAAAATTTAGTAGCGGACTGATTGCCATTTTTAGTGGGTTATCTGGTGATGGTATAAATGATCTTTGGATATTCGATACATTAGCATTATCATGGAGTTTAAGTCATGCTGTCAATGCTCCTCCACAACGATTCGGTTATTGTGCAATAACTTTACCCGATGAAAATATTTTATATATTGGTGGAGCTAGTGGAGTTTACTCATCAAATATTTCATCATACCAGTATATATCAATGAATATTGTAGGTATTGTCTTTTTATAAATTAATATTTTTAGCCTTTATTCATCAATTTTTTATAGTTACCATTATATAATACAAAATCTCATATGTGGACAAATATGGTACGTAATAAATAAAAATATAAATTTCGATACGTAATAGCAACTAATATCTAAATTTGAAATTTAATTAGAGTATATCTGGCCAAATTCCTCCTACTCGCACTTTTTTTTCAGCGATATTAAGTATGTCAATAACATTATAAATATTTGAAATAAAACCTTTTTGTCATTAATCGTTTAAATTAAAAGCTCCTGACAGACGTATTATAATTTTTGGTGGTTGCACTAAAGGTGGAGGGCCTCTTGGTGATCTGGGAGGACCTCTTGGCGATCTGTGGATCTTAGACACTGTTGTGTTCCAATGGTCAATTGGAAACATTTCAAACTCCATAGAGGGTCTACTTCTTTGTGGACATACTGCAGCATTAGTGGAAATCTATATGATTGTTGCTTTTGGTATAATTTTATGCTTATCTATGTATAAATGTTTGATTTAAACTTGCTAAGCCTTTATTTATTCAACAGGTTCATTTATAAATGGAAGTTTGTCATCAAAATTATTTATGCTAGATGTAAGTCAAAAAGATTCCTATAGATGGGTTAATGAATTTACTACAAATGTTTCATTTCCGAGTAATGCAACAATTTCAGATTTTAAAATCTCTAGCTTAACTATTGGAGCAATTACTGGTTGCGTTATTTTTTTAGTAATATTTATTATTGCTGCTATTGCCTACAAAATTTATAAAAATTTGAGGCACAAACGATTACAGGAAGCAGTCCAGAATATGAGTATATAGCAAATATATAATACATAGCTTATAATAATGTAGTACAGGCAGGAATTTTGTGCATACTTAGAAAAGGCTCAAAAATTTGCTTATTTTATGTTAGTAAACATAAAACACTATTGTTGTTAAATGAAAGCTAAAGCTTTTAATATCTATTACACAAGGAACAACGAGTAGATAAGCACTCTGAGATAAACAATATTAGATAAACATTTTAAGATAAACACTATAATACAACTATATCAAATAAACAATACATATGGGTGGATTTTTTGGAAATTCGAATATCACCTGCTTTTAATGTGATATTTGTTATGTCTAAAAATAGACTAACCAATAAAATTATATAAACAAAGTCACAAGGATCTGCATAACCAATCAGACAACTAAAAAATTTAATACACAAGTAATATTATTAACATTTACAAGCTGACACATTACTTCTAGATACCTTGGTTTATATAATTATTTATTATTTAATCTATATTATATCTGTCTATCTAATAAATTTTATATAATATAAGTTATTGAAATAATTGCACAAATTTTTTAAAGTTAATTAGTTTTGGAATTTACATTGCAAAACTTTCAATTCATTACTAGTAAAAGTTTTGCTGTTCAATAATTTTAAAAAACTATTCTTGGATCTTTAATACTAAGTTTTTGTTAAATGCTAATCCAGATAAAATTAGCACAATTTCTATGTTAGAATTTGTTACAAAATTTCTATAAGATTAATTATATACTGAAATTTGTGCAGAATCCATGAATTAATTTTTTATTAAGTTAACAACTAAAGTCAATTAATTAAAAGTTGTAGAGCGCTTGACCTCTGGGTCAATAGCATAGTGATATGCTCTGAGATTGCAAATTGAAAGGTTTTTAGTTCAAATCCCCTAGATGTAAAATGAAAAAACTAGCTGGTTAGGGAACTAAAACACTATGGAAGACAGCTACCTGGGACATCTACAGACAAACTTAATTGGGTAGTTATTATTATCAAATCTTTAATGAAATAAAATGTATTAGAACCCAATTTGGAATAACTAAAATCATGTGATATAATATAAGGCCTAAGTTTGAATTATACAATACTACATAACTTGTGTATAAAGATAACTATTGGGTTGAAATTCCTTATTGCAATCTGGCTACTCCAGCTGCTAGTCAAAGCACTATCCTTTGGCCTATTAAGATATCTAGAGAATATATTAGCCTTAGTAATAGTTCTCTATAATCTCTCTAAATGTAAGTTTATTGGAAGATCTTTCAGACATTCAATATAATATGATGGGCATAGATTTTATGTATAGTGTTTCAAAGGAAAAATTGTAGTAAAGCTTATTGAGTTGCTTTTAATATTGTTTAGGTCAGTATTGAAAATCTGGGTTGAAATTTATTTTTTATTGTCTGAAGTGAAACAGAGAACTCTAGATTTTTCTGCATAAAATGATATACAAGATTTGTTTTTTTGGCTATATTACATAATATACAACCAATCACATTTAACTAATCAACAAAAGCAATAACAAATACATAATCAACTTATATTGCTATAAATTTATAATAGTATATATATTAAATATTGCTCTAGATATACAATGCTGTACATTTATCTAGTAATAATATATTTATTTACTTTAATAATCTCAAAAAAATTTTTATATTGTTTTATCTATATTAGAATTTGTTGAAATCTTTTTATTCTGTCTTTCAGTTTTATAATCACCACCTTGGAAGATTGGTTTGGTATTTTAATTTTAGTCTTTACTTTACTATCTACTAGTTCTTTATTTTAAGAATAGAGAGTACAAATTGCAAATTACATATAAATTTGTAGTTTAATTTTTTTTTTTTAAATACTGTAAAATTTTTTTAAACAAAGTAAGTTTGAACTATTAAATAATAAGATAGCTGTGCAATGCATTGCACCAAAACTAGAAACAGGTAGGGATGCATTAGTTCTGAAAAAGACCAGTCCCAGACTAGACCAAGACCAAGACTGATAAGAACTATGAACTATTAAAAGAACTAGACATGGATTAGTTCTTATAAATATAAATGTGATACTTGTATCACCCAATCAAATTTCTTGATCAGGTGTAATATAGATTATATGATATTTGTTTATATCTAATAATAAGTAATTATATCATTTTTAATCAATAAGATCTTATGTATTAGAATATAACTTAATCATTAAAGAACCATTTTGGGACCAAGAATAGGGCCAGACTAGAACTGTAAATCCTATGATAACAGTCTTACTATGGACCAGACTGGACCAGACCAGACTAATGCATCTCTAGAAACAGAAAATTATTTAAAAATGAGTAGGGTTATTAATATAAAAATTGTTATATTAATATATACTATAAATATTTATTGATAACTTATTATATTTTTATAATAACTTTTTTTTTTAGAAAAAATCTTGTATTTTAACATGTATGTATACTTTGTAGATTTTATAATTATATATATTTTGCAAAAACTATTATTAAAATAAAAGAATTAAACTTTATATACACTCTAGTAGTTTATTATAAAAGAATTTCTATTTGTACACTGAGTGTTGTACATGGGTAATGTAAAAATAAACTAATATCTTAAAATTTTGATTATGAAACCACCTTTTATAAAAAATTCCTTGAGAAATTTTGGTATAAATAACCCTTGCCATGATTCCAAACCATCCTTACCTAACTATAAACAAGGGCTTATTTTCGTTTGTAAACATTGTTTTAATTAATTTAATATGTTACACTATTTGTAACTCAATAAATTATACTTGTGTATAAATACTATGTGTAAATTAATAAATTTTCTTATTATAATTTATAGATTTATTACAAAAAATATGATAATAAAATTATTCAAACAATTAAATGTTGTGATAATTTACAATTTTAAAAAAAATCAATCAAAAGTTTTTCTATATCTTGGGATGAGTTAGTTTGCTTATAATTTGCTGTAAAAAATTTGTTACAGATCTTTTTTTTTGTTAGTTTGATATAAGTCAACAGATCAAAAAGAAAACTAATTAGAGATGTGCTAAAAATAAACTGGTTAGACAAAATTGTTTTTTAAAAAATTTTTCATAACTGCATTTACAAGTATCATGTATGAGCAACTACTAAATCATTATAATAAACTAACATATATAAAAAGATCCTGCATGCAGTCATCAAGCCCATTTTTAATAATTTTATAATAATTGTAATAATTGGTTTATATATTGTATTAAGATAGTCTTATTAAAAATGGCAAGTTCTTCTATATTGCTTTAATGACAAATAAGATATTAAAAGAATTTTTTAGATTAGGGTAGAGACATTTATTGGGTGATTTTTGCCTCTTAAGAGGGTACCCCCTCCCCACCTGATACTAAACTAGCCAATCAAACTAAATTCAAGCAAATAATATATACAAACCAGACCCAAACCAAACTTTAGTCAAAAAAAAAAAGTTCATCAAATTTGGCTTGATAGTTACTAAGATATTTTTACTCAAGTTTAGAAAAAATTTTGGCAAGTCTGAGTTTGGTCCAGATTTGGTCCAAAGTCTGCAGGCTGGATATGTTATATGTATATTTTGGTGCTGAACAAGTTTACTTAATGCATGAAGTTAAAATTAATTAGTAAAATTTTGTTAATCATAAGATTTTATGAAATTTTATTAATAAAATTCTATAAACTCTTATAATTCACAAATTTTTATTAAATAATTCTAACTTTATGCACTAAATAAACTTGTTTAGCATCCAAAAATATATCAAATCAGCATAATTATTTAAATTTTAGATATTAAATGCATAATTTTTGATTTTTGATCCAAAAGTCAAATTTAAGCACTTTTCTCCAAATTTCAAGTAAATAAAAAAGATTCTGCTGATTTAATGAATTTTTAGATGCTAAACAAGTTACTTAGTGCATAAAATTATAATTAATTAGTAAAATTTTGTAAATCATAAGATTTTATAGAATTTTATTAATAAAATTCTATAAAATTTTATAATTCGCAAATTTTTATTAATAAATTCTAATTTTATGCACCAAGTAAACTTGTTTAGTATCTAAAATGGAATAATAATTTTTATTTTACTTGAAATGCATAATTTTGGATTTTTGATCAAAAAAGTCAAATTTAAGCATCTTTTCTCCAAATTTCAAGTAAAATAAAAAACAAAACTGTCAATTTAATGTATTTTTAGATGCAGAACATGTTTACTTAGTGCATTAAGTTAGAATTAATTAGTAAAATTTTGTGAATCATAAGATTTTATAGAATTTATTAATAAAATTCTATAAAATCTTATAATTTGCACATTTTTATTAATAAATTCTAACTTTATGCACTAAATAAACTTGTTTAGCATCTACAAATACATTAAATCAGCATACCGTATTACTGCAAAATAGCGCACACCTGCACGGTATTTCGATCACCTGTGCGGTATTTCGAGTACACGCATGTGCGCTATTTCAAAGCAACATCAATTTTTTTCACTTGTTATACATTCATTTATGTAGTATACTACTAGTATGCTACAACAGTGAAATCTCTAGATGCAAGCTCTTAGTACCAAATTTTAACAACATGCACTTAAAGAACAATGCGAAAATGTACATTTATAGAGGCCATGTATATGTTTGAGCCAGAATTTGAGTGTGCATTTAGAGAGGTGTGTACTCATAGAGAGTGCATTTAGAGGTTTGACTATATATAAAGTGCATGCGATTTCAGGACGCGCATGGGCGTTATTTTGAAGCCAAGTATACTATTTTTAGGGAATGTGATTTTCGAATTAACGCCCATGTGTGTTATTCCGCAGTAATACAGTAATTATTTTTATTTTACTTGAAATTTAGAGAATAGATATATAATTTTGGATTTTTGATCAAAAAGTCAAATTCAAGCATCTTTTCTCCATATTTCAAATAAAATAAAAACAAAGCCACCAATTTAATGTATTTTTAGGTACTGAACATGTTTAATTTAGTGCATTAAGTTAGAATTAATTAGTAAAATTTTGTGAATCATAAAATTTTATATAATTTTATTAATAAATTTCTATAAAATCTCATGATTCACTAACTTAATGCACTAATTAAACATGTTCAGCACCTAAAAATACATTAAATCAGCTACTGTGTTTTTATTTTACTTGAAATTTGGAGAAAAGATGTTTAAATTTGCTTTTTTGATCAAAAATCCAAATTTATGCATCTATTCTCTAAATTTCAAGTAAAATAAAAATAATTATGCCGATTTGATGTATTTTTAGATGCTTTACAAGTTTACTTAGTGCAGAAAGTTAGAATTTATTAATAAAAATTTGCAAATTATAAGATTTTATAGAATTTTATTAATAAAATTCTATAAAATCTTATTATTCACAAAATTTTACTAATTAATTCTAACTTTATGCACTAAATAACTTGTTCAGCATCTAAAAATACATCAAATCAGCAAAAAATTTTTTATTTTACTTAAAATTTGGAGAAAAGATGCTTAAATTTGACTTTTTTGATCAAAAATC